>QEOT01122936.1:0-40661 GCA_003123785.1 Pterocarya stenoptera
TTTGTCAACTCCTTAAGCTTTTTATGCTTCCCCACCCTCTTGATCAGTTTCCTTGAACTTTCTTGGGTATCTTTTAGTATTCAGACCATCCCACTCTTGACTTTTCTTGGGTTGATGAGCATCCCCTTCTTGACTTAATTGTCATTCAAATCTATGAACATTTTGAACTAATTAATTAAGCCTATGATGAGCATGCCCCTTGTCGTTTTGGTTGATAGGCATGCCCTTCTCTACCAAGATAGCTGCCACATGTCCTTTTGAACTAGTTAGTTAATCATCGCTTATGAACAGTAAGCACATTAAAATCAATTAGAAGTAGAAGATTAAAAAGAAAAAGAAAGTACTCCTACTCATTCGTACCAATTTGTTTTTTCTTCAATCACATTTCATCATTTCCTTCCCAAACATCACTCAAATATAAATGTACATTGATTAATTTCAAATCTTTAAATTTTTTCATTTAATCATTATTTAATCATTACAACTTTTTCAGACTTTTAAATGAAACACAAAAAATAATATAAATTTTTTTAATCTCAAAACAAACATAATATTAAAAAGTTATATTCTAACAATATTTTAACTTATAATATTTTAATTCAAATTATTTCACTACTATTCACAAATTTTTCATCTTGTCTCAACATCCAAATGACGCCTTAGTTAACCCCTCGGCTTCACCCATATGAGTTCAAGTGAATTACTCAAAACAGCCTTGCTTGTTCTATATATTCACGAAATATATGCGCTTTGGATCCTAGGTCGAAAAATGTTCTTAATTCAGTCTTTACTGTAATTTGTAATGCAGCTAGCTAGTTAGATGTCGATGGATGGCTCGAAAGCATTCATTTTTTGGCTCAACCTCCAAGAATCAATAATTATCCATGTTAATAATTGATTTCATTTTAAAAGTGGGCCTGAATTGAGATAGATACCAATATATACCACTCATTTTTCATGCTTCATTTACTAAGAAAGAAGTACTTTGCCAACAAAAATATAGAACTGCAGCCAAATGGAGGAAAATTATATATACAAACTCCCCACAAATTATTATGTAATCTGTACGTAATATCTCCTAATTTGTTAATTTCAGCAGTGTTTCCCCTAATTTGCAAGTTAAAAAAATTGACACAAAATACAATTGATAAAAATGGGAAAAGTGAAAATGGATAGAAATTATAGGTGAGGGTGGATTCCGGACCCAGCTCCCATGGTCGTTATAGGGTGGCCCAGAAGCCAGTCCACGATGGGTGCATGGCATGCCTCGTGAAAGGAGAGAGCACCATCCCCCTCGCGAGCACAGACCCATTTCCACCCAGTACTGGTGGCTTGTCAAACAGTACCCCTGCATGCACGTACAAGCTAGCCATCTTAGGTCGATCCACCGTGAGGTCGCAATATATATATATATAAGGTCAGCAAGTGAGGGGTGGTCTCTTCCATAGGGGTGGGTTGCTGGCCACGCTACCACTCGCCCTGTTGCAGGGTTCATCACTAACCACCTGATCTACACCTAGTGCAATGGTCCAGGCCACCCCAATGCATGCATGGTAACTATATATGTAGGATCGATCCAACTCTTTTTTTCAGATTTTTAATTTTAATTGTAGTCGATTACTTTTCTAGGTATTTAAGTTTTAAGTTTTTTAATTTTATTATATTTTTTGTATTTTTTTGGGGGGCTTCGATATTTAAAATTTCTTTAATACAAAAATTTCATTTTTTTGAGAATTTTTAGGAGTATTTTGTCTTTCAAATTAAAGAGAAAAATTGTTGGTAGTTTGGATGGGGACATTGTTGGAATTAATTGAAAGTTTGAAGGATATTGCATGAAAGGGTGCTAGCTGCTACTATGCCGCCTAGGTTTGACCGTTGGGCGTATCCCTAGTATAAATTGCATATTTTTTTTTTAACATTTTAAAAACATTTTTTAAAAAAAAATCAATATACTTAAAGTCACTTCTTTAACTATTAAGTAAAAAAATTAAAATACATTAACGGTCAAATCGAAAGGACAAACTCAGGCGGCATAATATCATTTTCCTAGCATGAAATGGCATCGTAGTTTAATGGTAGTTTGTGCATTTTTTCCTATAAATAAATTATAAAAGAATCATTTTTGACATGAACAAACAAAAATAATATTCACACGTACTTTGAAATTCCTAAAAAAGAAATTATAGAAAAGGTAGATGTATATATAGTCGTGATAATCACTACTATATATTCTCGAGTCTTATGTGGCAGGTTTTATGTACGCGATTGATTTGTTTTCGCTTATCGTGAAAAGATTATTTTCCTAAAAGTTAAACTTATTGGAAGTCGATCGAGATAATATGATGGAGATAAAGTTTGAATTGTTCAGCTCATGATCATCAACTTCAAACTCATTGCATACTTGAATACATATATATATTTATATATTTATATATATATATATGCATATATGCTCATGATCATGATCAGTTAGTCACGTACCTGGCCTTGTAATTATTTGCATACATGAAAATAAACTATATACGTAGATAAAAGAAAATAGCATGCATTTTGTTAGATCATAGATGCAGGCTGCCTCCTTCTGGTAAGATAAATTAAATTGAATGATAGTAATGGCCAGTGCTAGCTTCCAAAGGTAACTCTAGAGTAGCTAGCTAGCTAGCTGAGGGGAGTTTTCAAATCTTCATATGGTCGCTTAATTTAGGGTCATATAGTTTTTACAAAAACCTTGATTTTAGAATTTGTGTAACCCCCAAGGTTTTTCCCTTGTTGTATATAGGGTACGTACATATTTCTCTGATCCCTAATTAAGAGAAAGTTATCAATCAAATTCGAGGTCTATTCTGATTAAAGACTTAAGGCGAGCGATATTCTAAGACTTTCTCTTATGACAGCTGCACCCTTTGAGTGGTGAAAGAGAGTTATCCCAAAAAAAAAAAAAAAAAAAAAGTTTTTTCCTCTAGGAATCTTATCGAGAGGATTGGATTTTGCCGCCCTTATTATGCCGGCCAAGTCCATGCTATTGTAGTCATGTTGACCGATCAGCCACTAAAAATGGTCTTATATAAATGGGACACATCGATCGAGGTGTCTCGTCAAATGATCAATCGAGTTAGGTGAAGTTGATATCAATTAGTAGTGCTAGCTAGAGAACAAAGATCACAAGTTGTGGCTGATTTCATGGCAAGATTTATGGTCAAGAAATAAGAGAAGTTAGATAATAAAAAGGAACAGATTATGGATGTCAACACAAGTGCTCCTTAAACAAGCAAAAGGGGTGAGCCCGTTCTTAAGCTTTTCAGAGAATAGAAAGGAAACTAGGAAGGTCAAAGTTAGAGTGAAAGGTACATATTTGATTGACAAAATCATGTATCCATGGAGCTTCAATCATCTACACATTCGTTTCCTTTCGGCGTATGAAGTTTTCGTATATTAATCTGAGATCTCGATCATGAGAATATGTTGAAAGCATTTTAAATAGTACGCATTGGCCTACGTACAAGCTGGCCCTTTTAGCAAAGACAAGCATGCAAAAGGATGCACAAGATCTCGTCCAAAAATGCAATTAAGTACTGCCAAAACTCTTCAAAAATACAAAGGAGTTTGCTAAAAGGGTTGCAAGATCTTCGCCCTTCACACAGTAAGGGATCTCCTAAAAAATCGCACAAATAGGTCAGAATGGGAGAAAGATTATTCTCGGCTCACTGTGACGATTTGGGCCAAAACTCCTCACAATGGTCCAGTACAACTGTACGATGTCGGTGCGTACATCCATGGTGGTAAAAGAAAATAAGTGTAGAGAAAATAAAGAGAGAGACAAACCGATTTACATGATTCGGCATATTGCCTACATCCACGAGACATTTGGGGAGGAAAAATTCACTATAAGATACTTGTTTTACATTCTCGTCCTTTGTACCATCTCCCTTTTTTTTCTTTTGTCTTCTAATGAGGGCTCTTTGGTGGGTTGGGCTTGAGATAGTTTAGGTTGATATTGTTTGAATCCTTCCTCAAGGAAAGCAGAAAATGAAGTTTTTTGCAGTAGTTACTAATTACATCACCAAATAAGTGGAGGTTGAAGCAACTACATATATGCTACTCATATAACAAATTAGAAGAATATCCGAAATTTGATCCAAGAATCCATTGGAACTGAAGTAGTAAATAATAGTGGAGATCTATTAAGGACATTCGGTTTTATGGGTAACGACCATTGTCACACAAGATCGAGTTGAGGGTAACCTAAGATCCAACCGGAAAGGCCCATACAAAGTAGGCCGTTTTGATTGCCCAAAGACCTTCAGACTTTGGATTTCAAAGTGCTTCGTCACCTATATTAGGATGCCACTTTTGAATGCCCAAAGGCAGTTTTGATTGTCCAAACCGTGCTAAGATGCTGACACGTAGACATCCGTTTAATGAAACGATATTAATTGAAGATAAAAATAATTTTCGTTTTTTTCAAAAATTTTATTTTTTTATTTTTTTTTCAATAAAAAAAGCCATGTCAGTTTTGATATGTAGTTTGGTGTGTCAAACCGCTTGTACCTAGCAAAACTCTTTTTAAAAACATATATCTAGTATTTTATTGTCTAATTTTATATATTAAAAAAAAAAGACTCAAAATTACTCATCACGTATCACCATTGAAATGCTAAAAATATAATAAAATAGAACTTAAAACACGAAACATAGATGTAATTTGAAAGAACAAATCCGACGCAAGAACACAAAATAAGGATCAAAGTGAGAACACAAATCTAGCTCGAGAAGACTCCCTAGCCAAAAAGACTTGAGGCCATGGTCATAGCCATGGGTTTTGCATAGATCCGAATAGAGAAGGGGGAGAGGAGGAAGGAATTGAGGGGGAATTGAGATAAAGAGAAAAGTGAGAAGAAAGAAAAAGTAAAATATCTTCCAGCTGTTCGGTAATACAGGGTGGATTTTCTATTCCCTAGCAATCCTCACAACATCACTCAATTTGTTCTTTTTTCTGTAGCATTGCTATGCATAAGCCTACACATCACACACCTAACTATTTTTTATTTTTTTTTATTTTTTATTTATTTTAGTCTTCTTGAAATATTTATATTTTTTTTATTCATCATCCATATAATACACATTTAATAAGAGAAACAAATAAAAAAAAAATAAAAAAAGTTATGGTGTGTGGTGTGTAGGCTTATGCATAGATTTTTTCTTTTTTCCGACTCCTTTCTCATATGGTTTTTTCCGCAGGAATGCTTCATGTTTAAATTATTGTCAATTGCTTCCAAATTTTCAGCTTATGTGTCCTCTCATTTTTAATTGTGTTTACTTTTACGTCTCTTTTAGTTACACAAACTATCTCAATTTATTTCATCTCATCTTATTTAATCATTATAATTTTTCTAAACTTTCATACAAAATATAATAAATAATTCAATTTTTTCAAATCTCAAAATTAAAATAATATTAGAAAATTATATTACTGTTGACGTTGTGTTTTGCGGGTCTGGGCGACTCTACGCCGATAGTGCCGTGATGTGAATTATTTGGAGTTCCCGGCAGTGTTCCGATGCGGTTGTACAGTAGCAGTTCGTACATCCATGGCAGTGAATCGAAAATAAGTGCAGTAAAAGTAAAGAGAGATAGACAACAAGATTTACGTGGTTCGGCAATATGCCTACGTCTACAGGAGTTTGGGGAGGGAAGTCTCTACTATAATATATTTGTTTACAATCACTCATGGATCCTCATATCTCACTGTACAGAGAAGGTTGAAGTTTTTCTTCAATATATTTCCATCGATTCCCTATTGATCTATATCAAAATCTCTCTGATCCCTCTTGATCTGTCCGTTGTCTTGATGTTGTCTGGGCATCCCCTTTAATATGTTTGTCTAATCCTTTACTGTACATGCCAGCCTGCCATGAGTTGGCAGATCTCCTTTGCAACTTCTGCTTCTTCTTTTGATCCTCTGTTATTTTATAGCCTTAATATCCCTCTTGTCTTCTTCTAACATTTACAGCCCTCATATCTCTCTTGTCTCCTTATCCCTTCCTTATCTCCCTTTTTTTTTTTTCCTAGTGATGACTTGGTGGGCTGGCTCAATTTATGGACTATGGATATTTTTTCCCTTCACAATTATAATAATATTTTATTTAACTTTCAAATCATCTCATCTATATATCCAAACGAGACCTTATTATTTCTAAACTAATGTGGCAACCAACATACTATAGTAAGTGTTACTTAATTCATGCGCTTTGCTACTTATCATCCCTTCACACCATACTTTTTTTATTTAAAAAAAAATTTAAATCTGTTTTGGTTTTATTCTTTTTAAACTAATTGAGTTATTCTACTCGTCATCTATATATCACATATTTAGTAAGAGGAAAAAAGTAAAAAATAAAAAATTATATATAGTGTGTAGTGTGTGGGATGATGAGTATAATTAAATATTAAATAATTATTTTTTTATATACTTTAAACTGTTGCTAGAATAATAATTTTGAAACTAGAGTGAAAAGAAATAATTTTTTAATATAAAGTTGCAGATATTGTAGAGTAGCACTTGGTGTTTATCATTTACCCATATCCGCATACGAGTAATTCAACCTTATATATACGTAGACGGCTACATCCACCCTTTTCCCGCCTAATCAGAAGGTTCTGATTTCGCACAGAACACTGCTTGAGAGCCTTCTTTGACACTCTTGTTTCTATCTGAGCCTTCGTCGTCCTCGTCCTCGTCGCGAAACGACCCGAACGGTCGATTGCAATGGTAGTTTAATCATTCCCTCATTCCCTCTGAACCCCAATTTAATCTCTCGTCTATACTATTTTGCCTTGGTATATCTGATCCTGACCATACCATCAGATCCGTATCTTCTACCCATGTTACTTGTTTCGACTTAATATTTTCTTCTCTTGTGTTTTTTTTTTGGGTTGGGGTCGGGCGGTTGAGTATATTTTCAATTTTTTGAGCTTTCCGTGAAATTTTTTAATATATGTTAGATTATGGTCTGTGACTGTGAGATTCAATTATAAACCCTAGCGTTGATTCCTCGGCTCATGCATTACTGCTCTGTTTGGTTACTCACAGAGGAATGCAGCAATTTTTTTATTTTTGTATTTGTTTGAGTCTGAAAGTATTCGGCTCAGCTGGGGTACGGTGTACCCCCCTTTTCGTTAGAAGTATAATTAAGATTAGATTTCAAGTGACATTGACAAATTTTCTCGGACTACTAAACATAGGCGTACAGAATTTCATTGTTTTAAGTTATGGATGCATCTAAATTAAGTGTGTTATAAATGGAAGAATAAATGATAAAAATGAAAGCGCCCCTTCCCTATCTGTGAAAACGATTATCATTTCAGGACTACATATATTTAGCATGTCATTTACAAATTTTTTCTGTTGGTGCCATGATGTCTTATTTGCATAACAATTCTTGATTATTGTTGTAGTCTAAGAAACGGGGTCTTTCATTGGAAGAGAAGCGGGAGAAGATGCTTCAAATATTCTATGACTCTCAAGACTTCTTCCTTGTGAGTACACTGGATTGCTTTTTTAGTCGAGTATGCAGTATTGTTTCTTTCTTCCATGTTTTCGTAGCCTTATGGAAAATATATATAATAAAAACGATGACCATCAAAGGATGGAAAGTTTATGTTTATTAAGTTGACTTATGAACTTAGTCGTTTTATCATTCGATGGCCTTAGTTTCAAGCTTCGGTTCCATAAGGGTATTCTTACATTCTCTTTCAACTAAATTGATGAATCATATACCATTATGGTGAAAAACTGCAACATTTATATGCTTTCTTGATGCTTTCAGCTTAAGGAGCTTGAGAAGTTGGGTCCCAGGAAAGGGGTGATTACTCAGTCTGTGAAAGATGTCGTCCAAAGTTTAGTGGATGATGACCTTGTTTCAAAAGACAAGATAGGAACCTCCGTAAGTAAACATTTTTAGAGGGGATGTTAAAACTGAAGTTTCATATCTTTGCGTATGAAGCTCTGTTGTAGAGATATCATGCGTGCACAAGCAAATTTTGCAGACGAAGTTGTTCTATACAACTGTCAATGATAATTTTATTTCATCAGTAACCATCAATGATATTGCAATATTACATAGACAATTTATCCCATCATTTTAGAGTGCTAATAATTTTGAAATACCAGGTGTACTTTTGGAGCCTTCCTAGCTGTGCTGGAAATCAGGTGAGGATTCTAGTGCTTCATTTGTTGTTAACCTCAATTTTGGTGCTTTGAATTGGTGTCCCATATTCTAATACATGTTGATGTAACAAATTCATTGAACTTTGCCGATACTTTTGACCAGTTGAGGAATGTGTATCGCAAACTTGAATCTGATCTCCAAAGCAGTAAGAAACGGCTTGCGGAACTAGTTGACCAATGTGATGCATTAAAGAAGGGACGAGAGGAATCTGTAAGTCCATTTCATCTCATTCTTAGAAGGGTAAGAATGGAGTGTCATGTCCTTGTATCTGACTAGAAAGCTTTACCAGGATGAACGTGAGAAGGCCTTAGCTGAGCTAAAAGCCATAGAGAAAAAGCATAATATGCTGAAGGTTGGATTAGATCCTGTTCCTTTGAAATGACTAATGCATCAAGAAACATGTATTTTTTTTTATTCAAGCTTGTGATTACAAGTCTTTTACATTTTCAGGATGAGATGTGTCAGTATGCAGATAATGATCCAGCTGCTTTTGAAGCAATGAGTTAAGAAATTCTTATAATCCCAGTTGATACAAAAACAGTATATTTTTAACTTTATCAAATCTAGGAATTGACTTAACTGATGATATTGTGTACTGATTGTTTTAAAAATTTAACGGCAGGGGAAGCAATCGAAGTGGCCCATGCAGCAGCTAACAGATGGACAGGTTTACCTTCTACGCCTATGTTTTCTCCCTTGTTTTTTCTTTTTTGTTTTCTTACTTGGACGTTTTTGGTTCCCATAGATTGTGAACTCTAATGGCGACCTTTCTTTTTTATTTTTGTGGGCTAAAACTCCACAGATAACATCTTCACACTGCGGCAATGGTGTTCAAACAACTTTCCCCAGGCCAAAGAACAGCTTGAAAACATGTACAAGGAGGTACATTACCTGATTTCTTCATTTTGCATATTTGTGTATTTGCAAACGGTACAGATAAATAAAACACATCGTTGCCACTTAGGTGTTGGATGGCTTTGTTCATTGTTTATGGGCTTGTTTCCTCAAACCGTGTTAGTTGATGCAATAAGCTTACATAGCCATGATACCTAATAACTATCCACAGTGGTTGGGCATCCACATTTTTTACTAGCTTTTTTTCATGAAGGAAAAAAGAAAGACTGGAGCCAACTCCAATATATGGCTCTCGGATTGCATGAATGCATCCTACATGTCAACCTAAAAGAAAACCCAGTAAATCTTTTTTTTTGTTATAAAGATCAGGCACCTTTGTGTTCTGGTAATTCCCCATAAATTGGACTAAACCCAATTTTTTTTTTTAAGGACAATAACTTTTTCCATAATTGGGGAGAGCAATAGCATGTGCTCAAGGCCAGTAGCCTTATTTGGTGAGTTTCTCCTCTCCTTTCTGATGTATTGCTATTAAATCTAATTGCAGGTTGGAATATCCGACGATTTCGACTATCTGGAGCTATCAGCAGTTCCACTAAGCTGAGGTGGTGATTAGATGCTTGAGGAATTCTAACTCCTAAAGCTATGGGAGTTATGGCTTATATTTTCTTTTGACGAGTTTCTCACAACTAGAATGCAGATTGACATCCAGACTCGAGACAGTTTCCAACATGAGTGCTGCTGTATTACTTAATGCTTTATGAAATCAGAATGCTGAGCTAAAATTTGGTTTTGAGGCTCGAAAAAATAGTGTCCTATTCCCAGAACTATTCTGTGGAGGATGTTTGATTAAATGGGAAATCTCTTGTTTCCTATGGCAGCTTCGTTTCTCATCTGCCCTCTAACCTTAATAAAAAAGGAAATGAGCTTAATTTTAAGATCTTAATATGCCCACAACCCCTCTAAGCCAAATTCTTTTCTGTAATGGAATTGATTAATACATGTGTTCATGACAGCTCATTGCTAAGTTAATATCGAGCTGCCCATTCCCAACTTTCTATTATTCTTTGCTGTTGCTTTAATAGACATCAAAGATAATATCGAGCTGTCCCCAAATATTTAATGGCCTTCCTGGTCCCTCCCTCTTGAATTCTGAGACCAGGCCGAAGCAACGACCCAGTAGTCTGTTGTATATTTAAATTTTTCTTTATTTTTTTTAACCCATGTGGCTGTATTATTTAGTGAAGTAAAACGGAGTGGTCTTTCATTGTAAGAGGTCTTGTCTCTGTAGACAGCTCGACAATTGGTAGAGAGTGAACGTGCACCCACATATGCCGGTACACGTGGAATAATCTAAAGACCAACATATCTGGGTCTAAAACCCCTGTTATCTAACAGCAATTATAGTCCAGATTGGCCTTCTATTTTATGAAGATTCTCCCAGCTCAAGACTTTTGCCTCTCTCTCTTCCTCTTTATAAATGCTAAAGCCAAATCAAATCAAACCCATTGAGGTGCTGAAGGAGTTGTGGTTTTTTAAGTCACATATAGAAGAAAGAAATCCTAAATAGGAGTTTTAGATTCAATTACAATGGAGATGTTGAGGGTTCAGTTGCTAGTAATGGCCTCTTTTACACTTGTATTATTGACAATGGGGATGCCTTCCATCCATGCCCAGAGCCTTGCACCTGCGCCTGGCCCTTCAAGTCGTGGTCTGCTCCCTCCTCCCATTCTGTCACACACACACTAGAAATACATGTTGTTAAGAAGGGGAAATATATTTTCAAAGGTTTTGCTGATTGAATTGTTCATAGTTTCTTTTTGGGTGGTGATTTTTTCTATATTATTATTATTTATGAATTATTGGCCTGGGTTTGCAAACCAGTCTAATATGGTTGGTTATGGATGTTAATTTTGCAGGGTTAGCATTAGCAATTGACCAAGGAATTGCGTACGTGTTGATGGCGGTTGCTCTGCTACTTACCTATATGATTCATTGACAACTCTTCAATCTCATGCTTGGAACCTATTCTTTCTTTTACTACCATCTGTGTACACACCTATTCTTTCCAATTTGAAGATTCTTTTTTTTTTCACATCCTTTTCTGTGAAGCTCTCTCTCTCAGAGAATATCTGTGGACTCAAGAGAGGAGTCTTTGTTTTTAGAGAACTAATATACAAAGAGATTACATAAAAGTAAACTTATAAACTGACGTGGCTTCTTGTGATACGTTAGATCTACTTTACATTAAAAGTAACTGTACAATCTAATATACTGTATCAAACTAAGTCAGTTTATGGATTTATTTCTCCTTGTGACTAAAATATTTCTCTTGTTTTTATGTAATTTATAGCACATAAAAAAGGTTTTATATTGGACCTTAAAAAAAGAATGTATTCATTCATACCACACGCTTCTTTCTTACGTTGATTCCCAATATGAATGCCTTAGCTTATCCCCACCCTAAACCAACAAACATTTTTCTTCTAAGGACCGACAGTCCTCTTTTGCATTTATGCGTGCATTTGACATATCTGAATGTAATCCAAATCAGAAAAATGAAATAGCACGGAAAATATATATAATATATAAATATATATATATATAACCAAAAAAATGCAATAGAACGGGAAATATAACAGAACGAAAAATGAAGATAGGACAAAAAAAAAATGCAAGATAACAGAAAAATGAAGATAGTACTGAAAAAAAAGGAGATAGGACCGACAAATGTAAAAGGATGAAAGAATGAAGATAAGACAGAAGAATACCATAGAACCGAAAAATATCATGGTCGGAAAAATGCAACAGGACTATAAAAATGAAGATAGGACCGAAAAATGCCACAAGACAGAAAAATGAAACATGACGGACAAATGAAGATAGGAAGGAAAAGACAATAAACGAAATAATTACATAGGACAGAAAAATGTCACAAGACGAAAAAAAATGAAGATAGGACGGAAAGAAAAGATATAGGACTAAAAAATGCAATAGGTCAAAAAAATAAAGATACTTCAAAAAAAGAAGATAGGACGGGAAACGAAGATAGGACTGAAAAATGAAGATAGGACTGAAAAATGAAAATAGGACAGACAACTGCCTAGGTTGTCTGCTTGAGGTTGAAGCACTTCACCTCCCAGGGGTTCTGACCTGGGGTACAAGCACTTTGCTTCTCATGATATTCGACTGGGGATCTAAGTACTTTGCCGTCAGCAGTATTCGCCATGGATACAAGCACATTGCATGGTAAGAGCACTAGTATTGGATTGACTAAATGCATTTTTAAATTTTAACTAATATCACACTTTTTTACATTTGTATATTTTATTTAAATTCAATCTCCACGTTGGATTAGCCATTTACTCTCTCTATAATAATAAAATATTATTAAATTAATAATTTTGTTATTTAATTTTTTTATATCACATTTTATAATTCTACCAATTTAATATTAATAATAATTATATTCTAATTAAATTAATATTAAAAAAATCATATTTTTAAAAGTCATTTAATGCTAATAACAAAAAATATTTGATTAAACTCATCAAAAATTCTATCTAAATTTCTTAATTACAAATCAAATAATATTTTTATTGGAGTGAGAAATTAATATTTTAATATTTGCTTAAAGTGAGAAATTATTATTTTAACTTTTAGTGAATCAATTTGGTTCTTCAAATTTGGCTAATCACTGTAACTAACATCCAAATTGTTTTAGAGATGCCCAATCCAATGTGGGGACTTTTTAACACATATTATCTAAAATTTGACTAATCTTTAATTTTGGCCAAGCCAATGCTAGTGCCCTTAGGAGCCAAGCTCCCATGTGATCCCGCTTTTCTTGCCTCGAGGTTTGAGCACTCGGTGCTCACCGTAGGGTCTGAATACTTATGAGATTGTTCGATTGAGGGTCGATCTTTGTATGTTTGGGAGCCGAGTTCCCATGTGATCCCATTTTTCTTGCCTAAGTGTTCATCTCAAGGTACACTGATGATATTGCTCAGATCAGATGGTCTCTCCCTACCCCCATGTTTACCCCAAAAGGTAAGCAAAGTGCTCAACATATCGGCGAGCTCAATGAGAAGACAAAAGGGTATGTGAAAAAGAGACTTGCTAAAATGACAAGACAAAAGGCTGAACGTAAAGAAGGGGCTGACATCAAGGGTATCGACGCTAAATAATACAATGTTCACTTATTTACCGAAACTCATATCTACCATAGCAATCAACATGAAGTGTATTTTAGTCTGAACAACTACAAGAAAAACACGAATTTTTTTAGACTAAACTTGCTTTTTATCTTTAAGTATAGAAATGTTAGACAAACTTTTTAGCTTAGAAATATTTGATCTACAAAAAGATTTCACAAAAATAAAATAACAAATTGATATAGCTTGTTTTAGTTCATCAGATTGCAAAACTCTTTTACGTGGAAAGCAAATATAATATATCACATCTAACCATATCACTTTTCTTTTTCTTTTTCTTTTTAATCTCCTCCACCAATGAAAATGGGAAAGATATAGGTGTTCTTGCCTCATGGAGAGAGAGATCACATTTCACACACGCAAGGAATACGTGCGGTTGAAGAAGGGGAAATATCAAACAGTCCTATAATTAAACTGCATGTTTGAGTGCCTGGCCAAAGCAGAGGCAGATGAGATGGGCTCCTTTTCCAAGAAGTACCACTTTTGCCACTACGCGTCTTCTAAATGCATAATATACCAATGAAGGCGTTTAGGAGACCTAACCCCCCAATGTTCAACCTCAATACATTTTCCCCCTTTTCAAAAAAATATAATATTAATTCTAGCTAGCAATAATTCAAGCAAGTCCAAGGTTGACAGCAACAAGGTGGTACTTTCTTCATTTGATATATGAATATGGCTCCAAGATGGGTAAAGATTCCCTTGGATATAATACATGGGAGATATTCAGTAAGCTATCAGATATGGCCCACAGAATATTGGAAAATGAAAATTTGAAAAAGAAAATAAAAGAAGAGTTGTTTGGAACTTTGGAAGCTCCATAAGGCAGATTACAAGTTTCAGAACGGTGACTTTCGTTTTATTTGATGCCGCCTTTATATACATTGTCTGCTTACCAATATTCCATACAGAAATCAGAACGCATGAAAGAGTAGTAATCTCCATCAAACAATCAAGCAATTCCTTACATGGACTCCTGACATTAAATACATGAGCAATATCTGCAAAATTCTGACCAACAAACTCACTATTAGAAGCCAATAGCGAAAAAAATACTTAAAACTGCATAAAATGTAGATTTGTTTCAATTGTTATTAGTATGGCCTTTCCAACTTGGGAAAAAATGGCATTGTCAACCACTCGTAGTTCCATTCTAGATTATACAAACTGAACACCAACCAACTACAATACTTCATGCACTACGGAATGAGCAACAGATAATTCAGAAGTATATATATATATTTTTTTTTGAGTAATTTAGAAGACATATAATAGAAATAGATATATCATATTACAAGAAAAGTAAAATATGCATTGTTAAAGTGGATGAATCAATTTACTTATAGAAAAACAAGTGGATAAATCATATCAGAAGAGAAAAAGGGACCTGCTTAAAGTGCCATCTCAGCCTGTAGTGCAGCCAGTTCATCTTCCTCAGCAGTACGTTTTGGAGTAGGACGGTTTCGTTGCGGACCTGCTGGGGCCTGCACTGGAGCTGCAGGAGCAGTCGTTGCAGGCTGAAGAAGTTGTTCTTCCAGCTCAGCACCTTCCAGCTCTTCGAGTTCAGCTTCCAATTCATCCTGCAATTACAAAAGCATTTAGACTCTCCAGCAGAAATAACAGGGCTCAAGAAATTGATAAATCAAAGAATGCCCCTTTTTGTGGGGGATTGAAAATGAATCAAGAGATCATTAACCTCATCAAAATCAGCGGCTGCACCAATTGGTGCTGACAATGCTTCCTGAATCTGTTTCATGTTTTCAGTCTGCTCATTGATCTCATCCATGGTCTTGTCCACATCATCAATATTCCTGTTCAATGCGAAGATGATTGCTATTAGTTCAACCAAGGTGCTACTTTGATTACCACAACAAAAACTTTTAAGCAGAACAGTTAGGTATTTAGTTACATAAATTAGGTCAGAGGCTGTAGTCCTAATATACTTTTTACTTATCAAGGGAGCACCACAGGAACGACTAGAAACCATTCCAATAATAATCATTTTTGAAAGCTTCATGGAAGTATTTAAGAAGAATCACAATTCCATTGAGGTTTATGATAAACATATAGACAGCTTCTGAGCTAAATTGCAAGTTGCATATTAGACCATGACTTGAAACATAGTCAGGATCAACAGAGTTGTCCCAAAATGCATAAACAAACTAGTAGCAATTTAAGAAGGAAATTGATGGACCAATGCAGAGTAGACCCAGAAAATGCTACATACGTTGCTTTCTGCATTGCCTTCATTGCAGAAGCTCCAGTTCTCAATGCATCTACCGTCTCAGTGGTGGCCTTTGCCCCTTCTAACATTATCATCTGCAACATTGGTATACCAGCAATTTTAGGATCATCCCAACAACAAACATAAAGCAGATGAGGCTCTTCCACCCTCCTCCCTTTCTCTCTTCTTTTTCATACTCTCTAAAAATAACATAACAAGCACACCTGATCATGGATACGCAATTGAAAGTTTCCAAGCTGCTCCACTTGCTGTTCATACAACCTCTTCCTCTTCAAACATTGTATAGCCGCTGCACGACATGATAAGTTAGAATTCCACCATCTAAGAATTAATGAGAAAATGTGAATAATGCTGTTAAAAAAAATCTAGTCATTGAAAATCCAAAATACAAAAATTCAAACATGCCGATGTTTAAAATCTCTAAGAAAACTAGTGACTGTAAACTGCAGCAGTATTTATTGGAGATCCTCAACATGAAGTTCCTCAAACATCATTGGCTTTCAGGGCCAGAAACCCCGATCATGCATTTTGATTCTAAATCAAATTCCCTTACAGTACAAGAACAGGATCTGCATAATAAAACCACAGGAACGTAAAACCAGAAGCACGTCACTTTAGTGTGCCAAGTCTATCAGAAAGGTAGTAAACTAGTATCGATTCCTATTATATCATTTAGGAAGTCAACTTTTAACTAATTATACTAAAAAAATGCAACTACAACTTCCTTTGCTGGAAAATTAACGGAATTCCCTACATAATAGTTCAAGAAAAAAATCCAACAATACAAAAGTTTAGATTCTACAGATAAACAAGAATGTGCTATCCAACCATACCCCTTTTGTTCTTTGCTCTGGTGAACTCCTTGGCCTTTTCAACCTCTGCAGCAGCCTTTTTAAGAAGTACTTTCTCCTTTTTCTCTAGCATTTCAAGTGTCTACATAGTTCAGGATCAAAGAGTTCGAACAAATCAGTAATTGATGTTTATTTAAAATAAATGAAAAATTATTAATCAAATACCAAAAAAGCGATAGTGCAAGTGGCACCAATCTCACAATTGAAGTGAGAGTGCACTACCAAAAAAATTTCCGCTTTATCTATGAATAACCTATTTCTAAAGATTCAATTCAAGAGCCTTACTTGTTGTATGTTAATCAAAAACCGATAATAAGTGGGTGAACATTAAAAAAATTTCATATATTTATTCCTCCACAAAATCTGCTATTTTTGAAACAGGCAGAATTGATCACATAGTTCAAATACATAAAAATACTTATTTAAAGCAGTAAATTGTATGAATTCCTTTTGATGACGAGGACCCTGGAGACCATCCAAACGCAGTGTGTCTTTTACCAGGTTAGGCTACGAAACAATGTAGTGCGTCCACATCACACATATCAGGTAAATCATCGGCTTTTCACCAATGGGATGTGGCCCCTAAAAGTTGTTTACACCCAAGGGTTCAAACCTAAGATCTAGGGAAGCATACTCCCAAGACCAAGGCCCTGACCACTAGATCTAACCCTGAGGAGCAAGTAAAGTTTATAAATTCCAAAAACCCCAATTGCAAATTTTGCTTAATATTTGTGATTCATAATAATTGGTTACTCTTTTAAATTGAATATGTAAAATTCCTGTTTCAGTGTTGACAACAATAACCTTTCAAAGTATGCAAGAAAATCATGAAATTGAACAGCGATGGATCATTGCATAAAACAGAACATTCAATAAGTCTAGATTTCCCTGGCTTCTTCTTGTGAAAAATGTAGAATCAGCTTCGTTATCATCTTTGCTACTTAGGAATTCATGCTCTTAATTTATTAATAAGTAAGAGTATTCATCTTCTTCAAGTTTTCAGCACTTGATGCAAATATGTTAACATCTCACAAAATCCATAACAGTTCCTTGAGAAAAAGTAATCACTTTGATGAACGGTAACATCAAACCATAAAATGCTGCAACTACAGAAAATCTATGTGGGTGTAGTGGGGACCTGGAAGATGGGGCCGCCCATCTGTAAGGATAATGGGCAGATTTTCCAACCATTACCTCAGGCAGGAGGATTCTGAAATGATTTTAGGAAGGACAGACAGGTCAAAACTCAGCCCATGAGTCACCTATCAGCTTGTCTTATTTAATATATAAAAAAATATAAATTTTATTTTGAAAAAACTAAAGTTAAGCAAATTGAAATTTGAGACCCATTTTAAATCTCAGACATTCTCTCTCTTCTTCTTCGCCTTGTGGCTTGTTTGATTTGGCTTACTCGATCTAAATTGTTTGATTTAGGGATTATTTTTGGGAATGATTGATCTTAAATATGAGGTTTTATTTTATCTTAAATTGTTTGATCTAGGTGGCGGCATATGAGCAAGGGGTGGACATCAGGGTGGCTCATCCACCCATCCACCGGGGTGGCAGTATGGGGGACAAGCAAGGACTGAGCCTTGCCATAGGGGGCAGGGGTAACACTTGTAATCTCTTTGTATTATTAGGGAGTTCCAAGGTACGAACACGTTGTCCATCAATCCTGTTACATTATGCAATAACATTAGAAAGTAGTGTTTATGTAAACACTTTTAATATCATGGCCACTTTATCTATAGTGAGTACTTAATAATTTTCCAATCTATAGTCTTCTATCTCTAAACTAATCTCTCGTCCATAAATACCTACCTTACCACAGTAACTATAATCTGATTCCGTTAAAGAAAAAGCATACATAAATAACCATTCTAACTTACAACATTACGAACAGACAAAAAAAAAAAGTATACGAATAAATCAAATAGTAAATAAATTGGCAATCGCGATCGTACCTCGTTTAGTTTGTCTAGCGTGGCTAGAGCATTCGTTTCCTGCTTTGGCTTGCCGAAGATCCGGCTAAACATGGTTGATCCTCACCAATTGAACCACCTCGATCTTCTGCACCACTCCACAAAAGGACAAAAAAAAGTAAATAATAATCAACGAGATGGTTCATCTCATCTCGAATAGAACAGAAAAACTAGTAATTCGAGAACTGATCTTTCAAAAGATAAACGGTGCAAGTAAAATTGAAACTTGTGTGATTCGGAGGCGAATCAGAGATTATATTGAAAGGAAAAGGATCATATCTATATAATTTAGATATGTACTGACTGACCTTGAAAATTGAGGTTAGGAGTTCGAGGGAGAGGATTCAGAATGATCGATTAGGGTTTTGGATCGGTGAAGTATCTGATAGAGAGAGATTGATTTCTTACGGGTTTCTTAAGCGTGTTGGAGATGGAGGGCCAGACGCGGGTGGGAAGCTGCGTTGCCTTTTCTTCACGTCGTTTTCTTTTCTTTTCTTATTGTTTTTTCTCCTTTTTTTTCTCTTCTATTTAGATTTGAAAAATTCGTACTCTTTCTATCCTCACAACACATACTATATATAATTTTTTATTTTTTTTCTCTTATCAAATATATAATATATAAATAAAAAATAAAAAAGTTAATTAATTTTAAAAAAATAAAATAAAATAATAAATATAGTATTTAATGTACGAGAGAGATGGGTAACAAAAAAAATATTTTTATTTATCATATCTTACGTCATACTAACATATAATTTTTAACAAAAAAATATTTTTATTTATCATATCTTATGTCATACTAACATATAATTTTTAACAAAAAAATATTTTTATTTATCATACTAACATATAATTTTTTATTTTCATTTTATTTTCATCGCACTGTATTGACATAATACTACTCATTAAACATTTAGTTCAACTTTTATTTCTTAAAATGATATATTTCAAGATTGAAGGATAATGAGGTCTCAACATAATAGACTAGGGGATAAATAAAAATATATTACATAGCAATTTCCCTTTATCTATTTCTCTCATTTTAAATTAGAAAACTTGAACAAAATCTCAAAAGAATATTCTCTAATCCGCATCTAAAACTTTTACATGACTTTTGCATCTTCATTTTGATCGCTTGTGTATTTTATTTTATTTTTATTTTATAGTTAAAAAGTGACTATTAGTAAATTTATAAATTTTTTAAAATTTTAAAAAAATGATTGAAAGAAAAAATATATATAATTTGCTTTAAGGGGCATGAACAGCGATACACACTCTGGATGACCTAGTAAAGGATCCATAAAATATTTCTATTTAAAAAATTATATTTTCTAGTATAAGAGGATCATTTCTAAACTAAAGTTAAATAAAAAAAAAAAAAGTAAGGGTAAGCAATCGAAAATAACTTCTATAAATATAAGAGTAATGATACACCTACCATATATTGCACAATACATTACATCATAATGTTATAAAATAGGGTCATTTTCGTAAAATATTATTACTTTTATAAGATATTTTACAAAAATACCTCTCCTTTTAACATATTGTTGTGCAATATATTATAAGATATGTTGTGTGTAAATCATTTTCCTAAATATAATAGTCTCCTACTCGCTGAGAATTGAATATAAGGCGCTTAAACAACAAGCCATAGCTAGTCCCTCAAGTCTAACCCCACTAAAAAAATTGGCTGGATCTTTAGGCTCGAGACAGCCCAGGAACACAAACTTTTTTATTTTATTTTAAAATTTCTTATAATTTTTCTTCTAAATATCACTCAAATATAGACATTTTTCAATTTTAAATCTTAAAATTTTCATCTAATTATTACATAATCATTAAAAATTTCTCAAACTTCCAAACAAAATACAAAAAATAATACAACTTTTTCAAATTTTAATATATTAAAATATTATATTATAACAATATTTTGATTTTATAATATTTTAATTCAATTTTTTTCTACTCATTTTTCAAAATTCAATAAAATATCTTACCTCAAACCATATACTATCATTTACAATTCATTTTATTAATATTCACAAAATTATTATCTCATCCATTCTCCAAATATTGCCCAAATCAACAACAAACACTACCCACCTTGCGTATTTGTAAGGAGAAAGAGATGTGCATTTTTAAAGCATTATCAATGGTTTAGGCAAAGGCAATGGTAAAATTTGATTAAAATCACATAGTTTACGTTTTACCTTTGTCATTCAAGAGAGATTCTCACATTGAATTATCCATCTATTAATCAAAATAATAATAAAATATTATTATTTAATAATAATAATAATTTTTTTCTTTTTTTTTCATATTTGATAATTATACTGATCATATATTAATTAATAATTTAATTTATAATTAAAATATTATTTTTGTGGCTTGCCTTCTCTTGATAGAGAGAGAAATAAGTGTTAAAATAATGGTCAACCGTACTGATCCAAATATGTAGAGACATTATAGCTTATAAGCAATAAATTTACATTTGACTTTTCAATGCAATAAATTTAATGAGATTATTAGTTAAATATTAATTTGCATTGGTGTTTACCTACACCATTACTAGTGGTCAACAGTCAAACATGATTTCCATACATGTTCTTGATTAAAAAAATAAATAAATAAAAAATCTTCAGACTTGACCATTAGTTTCGTTGATTCACTGACTGCTTCTTTCGGGAGAGAAAGGAGAAAGTACATCTTATCTTCCCTCTTTGTTTGGGCCAAATACTCTTAAGTAGTCTTCCCTCTTTATTCTACTTCATCTCGCGTTAACAACAACATTGGATAGTTTCATTTTCAATGTTTGACTTTTGGACTTTAGCAATTTTTTGGGTCAAACATATATATGAAGAATGGTATCTATATTCCATTTATATATATATATATGAGTAATGTTAAATATAATTTTAGAGAATACTAATCTCGCGTATTTCTTTTGAAAAAAAATAGAATCTATTATTAAAAAAATAATTTTTTCATATAGATATTAAATTTATCTACTTGTTTTATAAAATGAATACGCATAACTCGCACATCTTAAAACTATCAATTAATATCATTTATAATTCACTAAAATGTTCTTACTTTTGATGAGATTAATAGTTATCTTCTAAATATATTTTTACTAGATTATGAAGTATCGTATCTCTGTCATATGAAAAAAGTTATTTTGTCCACCAAGTGTTACCTCTTAACTTGACTGCTCAAGAAAAAATATTTTATTTTTAAATTAATGATTAAAGAAGTGATTTTAAATGTATTGGTGTATTTTTTTATTTTAAAAAAATATTTAAATCTATTAAAAAATGTGAATAGAAAAATGAAAAAAAAAATTGAAAAACAACTAGTGGTCAAATATAGCAGGCTACTTTGGGCGGCAGAGTAGCCTGACTCATGTCATATTGTGCTAAAAAGGTAAGTTGGTTAGTTTCAGTTCCGATGTTGTACTACTACTCAGTCATGTTTGCTCAAATATGTCGTAAATCATTGAGTAGAGAGAAGTCAGAACTCACCTGGATTCTTAACTTTCTAGGGGGGAAAAAATGCTTTGTTCGTAGGCTGCAAAGAAATTGGTTCTCTCACAAGTGTGCGAAGAAACTATATTCTGACTTGCTAAAGGGAGAAAGCAAAGAACTACAATTAATATGCTTTATAAAAAAAAAAATGAAATGGTTCTTCCAAAATAATACCAAAAAAATCTAACCCAAAATATAGTATTTGTTCAAATATTTAATCAACTTATATAAATATGGCATCCCACTTTTAGAATACCTGAGGTGTAAGGCCTAGAAAGTTATTGCCCATTACTCATTGAATTGGGGACTATGAAGAATGAAGTAAGGAGGATAACGCCTTTCAGATATGAAGCAAATTGGGCAAGAAGGGAAGACTCTAATGACATTGTAAGAAAAGCTTGATATCGTGAATTTTATCCCTTAATCAATATTACAGATGCCTCATAAGGATTGACAAGGTGCAAGAAAGCTCTCAAGAAGTGAAGTAAAGTAGCTTTAATGAAACAAAAATAAGTCATTAACACTAAGCTCTCTCAGCTCAAAGTATTAGAGGAAGCAAATGAAAGAGATCTTTAAGTACGGATCAATAACTTAAAAAAGGAAGTGGACGGACTCCTTGAAGAGGAAGACTTAAAATGGAAGAAAAGAGCAAAACAAAGATGGCTAAATGATGAAGACAGGAATACCAGATTTTTTCACATGTGTGCTAATCAAAGAAGGAAGTCCAATTTTGTCAAAAACAACAAATACACATGGGGATATCTACTCTATGTTCCAATCTTTCTTTCATGGTTTGTTTACTATGAAAGAAATCAGATTGCTTGAGGCTAACTGTATCTGAGGAAATGAATATCAGATTGCTCCATGAAATTTCAATTCTAGAGATTAAGGATACCATATTTCAGATGAATGCTCTCAGCTCCCCTAGACTAGATGGATTTCCAACTGCTTTCTTTCAGAATCATTGGGAAATTATTGGCAAATGAGTATATAATGCAGTTACAACAGGTTTCAAATCTGATTCTTAGGCCAATGATCTTAATGACACCTTTATAGCTCTAATCCCTAAGGTCACAAAACCAACCAAAGTCACTAAATTTAGGCACAATAGCCTTTTCAATGTGTTGTACAAGATCCTAGCCAAGGTGTTAGCAAACAGATTAAAAATAATTATTTCTTCTCTAATTTCTCATATACAAAGTGCTTTTGTTCCTGAAAGACTAATTATAGACAATGTCATTGTAGCCTTTGAATCCATGCATACTACTAAGTGTCAATTGCATGGGAATGAATGATTTATGGTTTTAAAGTTGGACATGAATAAGGTCTATGATAGGATTGAATGACCTTTTTTGGAGGCTATAATGAGGAAGACAGGATTTTCTAGCCAATGGATAGGGCTTATAATGAGATGTGTTGCCATTATTTCCTACACTTTGCTCATTAATGGAACCCCATACAGAAAGTTTAAACCTTCAAGATGCATATGATAAGGTGACTCTCTCTCAACTTATATTTTGTTTTGAAGCCCTCAGTTAACTCCTTAACGAAGCAGAAGTTGAAGGACATATCACTGTGTGCCATTGGGTAGGGGCTAGATCCATATCAATAATCTTTTTTCTTGCCGATGATAGCCTTTTCTTATGATAAACAAACTCACTGGAGTGGAGCAGACTGCTAGGGCTATTGGAGATCTATGAAAATACTTCAGGACAGAAGCTAAACAATGAGAAGATATCTATATTCTTTAGTAGGAGTACTAAAGAAAATTAAAAAAAAAAATATTATCACTGGCATTGTAGGAATCGGATCTACTCAAACCTATGAGAAATATCTTGGACTACCAGCTTTAGTGGGAAGATCTCGAGTATGTTCTTTCACCTGTATTTTGAATAAAGTTAAGAGTAAGAATCAACAACTGAAAGTCAAAATTGCTATCTCAAGCTGGCAAGGCAATCTTTTGAAGTTTGTGATTAAAGCAATTCCCACCTACTGCATGAGTGTATTCAAGATTCCAAAATCAATCTTAAAGGAGATCAACATAATAATGCAAGGCTACTGGTGGGGTCAGAAAGATAGGGATAAAAGGATACATTGGATTCTTTGAACCAAATGGGGAAAGCAAAATCTATTGGAGGGCTACGATTCTAAGACTTGGAGAATTTCAGTTTGGCTATGTTGTACAGTCACCTCATTCACTTGGAGCTCAAGTTATGTTTCATCAATATTATCCAGCATGGAACTGTCAACAGACAAAAATGGGCAGGAATCCCTCATTCATTTGGAGAAGCTTGGCAGCAAAACCACTCTTTGAAGAATGATTATTTTGGAGAGTGGACAATGGAGAATCCATCAATATCAACTTTGATAAATGGGTCCCTCAGCCCACATCATTCAAGATCCAAAATGGCTCCCACAAAATTCTAGCAAAGGACAAAGTGGCTATGCTGATAGACCGAGAGTCTAGATAATGGAATATGCAACTAATCAATGAGGTATTCTCGAGTGAAGAAGCTGAAAAAAGAAGCCAAATTCCTCCCAGTCATGTGGCAGTGCTGATAAACTAATATAGAGACACACAAGCAATGGTCCATTCATAGTTAAAAGTGCCTATAACTTACAAGGATGTTTACAAGAGAGGAACAAGGGCCAATCATCCAGCAATCAACACCAAGAGGATAAGTAGCATAAGTTGTGGGGGTTATCAGTTCCTAATACCAAGAAACTTTTCTTGTGGAAAGCTTGCCAAGATGGTCTACCTACAAAATTTAAGTATTTTAAAAAGAAAGTGGTAGAAAATCTAATGTGCCCCATCTATGATCAAGAACAAGAGACCATTGAGCATGCAGCCTTGACATGTGAATCAGCAAAGCATATTTGGGGACAATGTTCCAAGAAACTACAGAAAAATGGTTTTGGTTATTAGAATTTTAAAGATACCTTGCTATCAATGTTAAAATTTATGGACAGTGAGGTGATGGAGGAATTTGCAATAGTAACATAGCGAATATGGAAAAGAATAAACGACTTGATTTTTCAGAAGGTCTCCACTCATCCAAATATGTTAATTAAACAAGCATCTCAAAGATTAAATGAACTTAGACTAATCAACCAGAAAGATCCCACTCAGTTTGCAAATTCTCCACCAGTTAGTAATGTATGGGTGGCACCTCCAACAAACATTCTATGCAAAGTAGGTGTTGGTGTAATTGCAAAAGACTCGGAAGGAAAAGTTCTAGTATCTATGAGGATGAACGGGCCATTATTTTCAGACCCTATGCTTGTTGGATCTTTTGCTGCACTTCAGACTACTATTTTTAAGATTGAGCTAAGATTACAAAAGATCATTCTAGAAGGTGATTCATTATTTGTGGTCAAGGCCATCAAAGATTCAAATGAAAACTGGGACATCAAAGGGATGATAATTGCATATATTAAAAGTTTGCTAAATTTGTTAGCTGGTTTGTAAACCATGTTAAAAGGGATGCAAATAATGTAGCTCATGCTCTATGCAAGAGTGTTGTAACTATTTCTGATGTTATCATTAACATGGAGGAAACTCCTAATTGTATTCAATCTCTCTTGTAGAGATCATTCTCAATAATACTATGATTTTTCCCCTAAAAATAAGGCCGCAATCTATTTTGAATCTATAAAATTTTACTAAATTGTTTGCCATCCAATAATAATTAATGAATTTAAAGATTAATCATGGTAAATTATTTGTAGGTAAAATAGAAAGAATCATAGGACTAAGACTTTGTACATTCATCTTAATCCCTCAAACAAACTTAGATTTTTTAGTTTTTACTTGAATTATAGGTCTATAATAAGATAGATAGATACAGAAAATGGACTTTATAGTATTTATTAAATGCTTTAATATTTCTTACAATATTCACTCAAACAAATTTTACCTTCTTTTAGCTCCATTTATTGAGTATTTTCTTACACATTATTGAGCTCATGTTGTTGGGTTTTTAAGGCCTTCTCTATAAAAACAATTGGAGCCATTTTCTCTTTTATGATTACTTTGTGCTTGTAAAGGCCCTTTTTTACCTTGATGCTAGGAACGCCCTATATAGAATAGTCGAAAGTTTAGCTCCTCTATAAAATTAAAAGACAAATGTTTTAGTTACAAAGTGATTACACAAAAATAAGCTTACAAAGTGACGTGGTCTAATTTGGTACTTTATATTGTAAAATTACATTTATCATGAAGTAAATCTAACAGATCACATGAAACTATGTCACTTTATGTGTAATCCCTTTCTGGTTGTAGCACTTCTCAAAGCAAAAAACATATGTCTTCATCATTTACAATAGGTCTCTCCATTTTTTTTTCCCAATCTTTCTTGACTTTTCTTCTCCACTAGTTAGGTCTAGACTTGATCTACTACTTTATAATGATCGAGCGTTGACGCATGGCCCACCACACCTCTCCCCAGTTGCTAATCTACTTGAATAAGGCAGAACCGCAACAAAATGATAGGTGCATGAGTTTCACACGCAACGTTGTCCACGTGTGGCTATCACACACCCTGTCTCAATGCTTATGAAGATTACACGTTTCGTATATGTGGCTTTCGCATCCCTAAATCTATTAGATCTGACCCACCCACCCCAACACTATTGACACATGGCTCCCAAGAGTTGACATAGTTGCATGATAGTTTTTTATTATGGGCAACTTAAGCTAATCAATGTCGTCTATTCAACTATATTACTACTTTTCCTCATTGAAGATCTTGAGGACGAGGAAGCATGGATCTGCTTCAAACAACTTAGAACAATGGATTACAACACACCACAACCAACCATTGTTCCAAATAATAACATCAAAGTTCGCTTACACACTGTTAAAAACCATTATTTAAGATGACTCCATGTGTTTGTTGGGAAACCCTGACCATTATTCAAATATCTTGATCCCATAATATTAAAGAACTAACCAAAAAGGAGCGAAATCATAGCCCCAAATAATTTTAAATAGAAAATTCAAAATAGAGAAAAGAAAAACTTGGAAAAAATAAAGAGCATAGAGATGGGAGCTAGATACATAGGGACGATTGTTTGCGTGAGTCTACTTTCCTAGGCTCGAGTAGCCATTTTCTAGTTTGGAAATGATTATACTTGGGGAGCCAAAAAAAAAAAAATACACATAGAACAATGGACAACCATTCACATGTTGGAAAAGAAGAAATCAATGATGCATATCATGCTGTCTTCGGCAAGCTAAGCAAGCACCAACCAGACCATTAACTCATAAATTGTAACAAATTTACAAATGAAAATAAGGACAAAACCAACACTAATAATAATAAGGCATTGCAATCAAAAGCACCATGACGAAAGTTACAAGTCCCCATATGCTTGGGGTGCACCCTTGTTCCTTAAGGACCATGGGGTTTATAGTTGGGATTTTAATCCCTCCCTACTACTAGGACATTAGACCCTAAAAAATGCTTAGCAAAATAATAAGTCCACATATGATAATATAAAATGTGTTGGGATAGTATATAATTGTGATGACCCAAACTTTTTGTAAGCATGATCCATAGGTTTCATGCTTAGTAGTTGTGACTTCTTTGGGAGCCTTAGTTATTTTTAGAAAGCCTTATAATTCTTGAAATGGTAATTGAGCCCAAAAGAAGACAAACCTTATAATGCTAAGCGAGATTTGGCCTTGTTTAGAAACGTAAGCCTATTGGCTTTAGGCCCAATGCCCAGATTTTTAGTCACAAGTGTCATGTGACATGTAAGTAATGTATTATGAATTTAAACCTGATAATGGGTTAAGGGAGAGAGAGAAGTGTAGAAAAATGCCAAGGGTTGGCTTACACGCCTATCTTAGAAAAGCTGCCACTTGTCATTGTGTAAGAAACATTCTAGATGATTCAAGGGACAAAAGGAACCTAGAGGAGACTAAAAGATTTTCGGCTAGACCCAAATTCCTATATGTTTAGACCCTTTGTTTTGCCAAATTCGAGTTCCAAGGAAGATATCTTGGAAAGAGAAGCTTAGAGAAGTGAAATGAGGCTTTTTTCTAGGAGTTTTGCATGGGAAACCGAATGGAGACTTATGGGATTTTGAAATTTAGTTAGATAATGCCAAGTGTCAAGCATGCATGGAGCTTTTAGAAGGATATGTGAATAGACATTTGGATTGAAGGACAAGAATACCCTTGGAAATTTGGCCAGCACACTCCCAAGCACTATGCTCATTTGCCACTTGTTATTTAGGCTATTTTGTACCAATGGAACATGAAAGGTCACCATGGAAAGGAGTATTGGAAGATGAAACGTCATCTTGGGAAAGGAAGAAGGAGGTGGACGGCTAAGCCATGGCACATGTCTTTTGCCACTTGTCATCCATGCAAAAGGTTACTTGTTTGAAAAAATGAAGAGTCATATGATGTTTTACCATGTTACTCTTAGAAAAAACACTCAATTGTTTAAAGAAAGGAAGGGCATAAAGGGAAGAGAAGAGAAATTCAGCCAAGGGAGATGAACCCTACACGCCAACCCCATAAAGTGCACATTCCCAATGCAATCCACATAGGAAATTCCAAGAGATGTTTCGGCCAAAGTGAAGGGAGGAAGAAGAAACAATGTCACTTGCCTTATATGCATTGGATTTCAACCATCAATAAAGGAATGAGGAGTTTTCTATAAAAGGGGAGGAAGACCACAAGTCCAAGGGCTTCTTCTTTTGCAAAACTCAAAATTTTCATGCTCTTACTCTCTCCATACAACTCTCTCAAATTTTCTTGAAGATTCTCTCACTTTCTTATACTTTCTCCTCAACCAAACAAGAAGATTTTCTTATCTCAAGAGGAGATTTTGGCACACTAAGTCTAGTCAAGGTAAGATTTGGCTTTTCCTTCTAAGCTTCACATACACATCACTTGCTCAACTCGAAAATGATATTCAAATCTCATTTGGACAATGTGAAAGGTAGAACACCCACATTTCTTGAAGATGGTTTAAGGTTCTTAAGAAACCTTTGAAGCCGAATAGAGAAAAGAGTTTATCCACTATGTTTTTCGGCCATTACTCATCTTTTTGGTTATTTTAGGGTTTGCTTTAGTTTAAGAGTGAAATGAAGAAGTTTTTACCCTACAAAACCCTAGAAGCCAAATAAATATAGGCAAGTATTGCCCTAGAAATCTACACATACACTCAAGAATACGAAGTGAGGTTTTTAGTTGCTTTTCTAATGAGGAATGTTCGGATTTATAGCTTGCTAATATTGCTATACGCGGATTTTTTGTAAGTATACACTCAGCCTAATTTGGTTAACACTTGTATATGATTGCGTAGATCTTTTCATTTCCATGTTTGTTTTGTTGGTTATTTCTTGTGACGCCCCCAATCCCCGCTTGGGATGGACCAGAGACTTAAAGCGTCGGGACATGCAACACAAGGTTACATACCCCCGTTCATAACAGTTACTATGTAATGCATCTTAGTATGCAACTAACAATATGCAATACTCGCAACGGAAATAAAAGGTTAAAATGTAAGATATGCCAGAATAACTAAAAACATCCCAACTTCATTAGAAAATTATCGTTTTCAAAATACCAATGTAGCATAGACTTGTATACAAAATCATATTATTCTCTTCATGCGCTCTAAAGCATGAAGGACTTGGGCTATAAACATCAGAATTAGATCTAGCTTCCTCATAAAAATTGGCTCCTTCTCAAACATGCAAATCCAGTGCTCCATCCATCTCTTCCTGGCCGATTCCTGACACAACTTCTATCATTCCGAGTGGAATGATAGTGGTCTCATAAAAGGGTGAGATTTGCTCGAAATCTCAGTAAATTAAATAACTAACTGACACAAAGATAAATCAATCATGAAAAATAATAAATATGCAATGCATGAGATGTAGAAAATCAGTATGCATGTCTCCCAGCCAGATTCCTCAACATCTTTAAAAAATATGGAGACACGAATTTTTACTCGGTAAATAATTTCGCTATCATTTTTTAGAAAACATAACTTCTTCATAAAATGTTTCATCATAAACTTTCATCATCATAGACTTACATCATTATCTTAATTAATAATATAACATGTGGTAACGTCACAGTTCCCCATAATATGCACTGTGAGTACTTGTCAGGTAACCGTAGTATAACTCACGTTGAAACTACATTGTCTATAGACTCGTTCTCAATGCATTGGTAAATATAACATAACATCATAAAATTCATAACGTGTACACACACCAGCGTTAGGTGTCATAACATGTTGACTTCGTTCCGACGTTTTTAAAAAGAACCTATTCGAAGCCTATTGACTGTTCTTCGTCAACCCAAGGGTTACTACTCCATTATTAAACACTCCAAAGTGGACAGAGGAGTTTCATCAGGATAATTCCCCATCCTGACCTTTGGAGGCGTGACAAAATGATTTTTTATGCTATGCTTTGAAAAATGTTTCTTATGACATGTACGTATGTAGTAATTTTCATGTAAAAATGACATTTATAAATGTAATATGCAAAAATGATAAAAATGTCACATGTCATGTAGGTATGTACTCAATGTATCATATAAAATGATAATTTATACTAAAAAGGATAATTGAAGTATGAAATGAGCATTTATTAATAATTCATAAATAATCTATCAAGGTGTAAGTTAGATGCCAACTTATAAACTTCTGGAGAAATTTGAAATTAGCGTCGTAGCTGCGTAAATCATGTGTATACTAAGTTAGGGTTAATACTCTTATGGATAGGTTCAAAATCAAAGGCTTCAAAAATTAGATATTTACAAGAATACCCCTAGACTTTCAAAAATTGACATTTAAGCCCTAAATTTTCACTAATTGCAAACGAACTCTAAATTTAACCAAATTTCATGGACTTCATAGTTTTGTCATTCTAAAACCATATATTCCCTTAGATTTTCAAAATTAAAAGTGGAACTTGTCCAATTTGTCCTAACCTGTGGCATGTATCCTAATTGATGCCTATGTGTATTTTCAACTATTGATCCCTATGAATGTATGTATATGATATTCTCTTTAATCACTAATGATCACTAACACCTTTAGGGACATTATTAAGTCTAATCCTTGTGTAATCAAGTTCATCCCAACACTTAAGTAAAGCTAAGAAATCCTTTAATCACCAATATGCTTAAAACCGATATATGCTTGAAGATCAAAACAAGATAGATTTAAAACCTATCATGGCATGCTTCTAACCACAAATCTAACATTTCGTAATCATGTTAGGATAATGATAGATCATATAAAATCATGCTTAGTACATGCCATAGCTAAATTTCTATTTAAAACATTCAATCATTCAAACTTTCCTTTAATTGGCCCGGTTTTTGTATTAAGTATCATAACTTTATCAAAACTCAACCAAATTTCGTATCAACACTTGGAAACAAAACTTGAAATGCTATTAATGATCAAAAGGAAGAAATCTTACAAATTTCGTGGCTTTTGAAGCACTCTAGACTGCCTTCTACAAAAACACTCAAGAACTCACTAAAACTAACTTGATTTGCACTATTTTGATCTCTAAGAAGAGAAAATGCTCTCAAAGTTCAAGAGGATGCTTGGAACTGTGGTGTGAGTGAAATGGGAAGGGACGGTAAGTATTTATAGGAGGCCAAGGGGTGAGTGGCGTTGGCTTGGGTGCTTGGTGATTGGGTGAAGTGGGAGGTGCTCAAATCTGGAAAATTTTCAAACTTGCTTGCATGAGCTTAGGTCAACTTGTGCAAGGGGAATAGTGGCCTAAAACTACCATGACTTTCTCTCCACAGCTGCTACATTGATCCTAGAAGGCAGGTCTGGTCGTGGGGAATCATTTGGGTGGCAGAAAAACCATCAAACCACCCTTGAAAACAGGTGGATGGAAGTGGTTTTGTGGTGGCAGAAAATCAATTCAGTTTTGGATGTTTTTGGGCAACAAAAATGAGCCAAAATCCTTCTTGATGGTCATGGAACTTCTTAGTGATTGGGTGTAGAAGGAGGTGGCATAGGGTGGTGGTACAAACCATGGCAAAAGGCTGGTTCAAATTCAATCTAAATAGTTCCTACACAAACTAGAGCAAAGTGCACCCGGTTTGGTTCAAGGAGTTGGTTTGTGCAAGTAATTTTGTCCAAGGCTCAAACTGACTTTGGGAGGGTCTCATGAGGTGTTTAAGGACTATATTACACTTGAGGACAAACCATAAAAATGTTGGACCCAAGGGCAAAATAGTCCAAGCATTACAAAGAGTAATGCACAAAACCGATTGAAGCATGGTTTGGGCTTGTTATGAAATTTTTTATAATTACATGTGGGTTGGTTTAGCTAAGTCATCAATAGGGTCTTAATCGAGGTTTAAGGGAGTATTAATTCAAGAAAATTTGAATTAAAAAATTTAAGAAAAGATGAAACATGAGTAAGCTTCAAAGCATAGCTTAAAGTGCACTAAACTCAAGTATGAAGGTTAATGGCCTTAGCCAATTTTCAAAACTTAATTTGGGTATTTTGAGTGTGATTTGGGCTTAAGGAAACCAATGATATGTTGTATTGGATTTTTGGTCTTGAATGGTGAAATGAGTCCAAACATGGTTTTTGGGTCATGTGGGCTTAAAAGAGCCAAATGTATGGGCTCATGGTTTAAGGGCTCTTGGGCTTTGAATGAGAGGGCCTCATTTTATAGATTTATAGGGTTAAAAAGAAACCTCAAGATCTACTAAATTAGGCTTGAAAATATTTGACTTTGTCTAATTGGGCCATGGGTCCATTCAATGCCAAGTTTGGCCCAAAGACCTTATGCCATTCTTATAATTGGGCCATAACTAGTCTTGAATTCCTTAAGGTTTGGTTAAAATTTTTCTTGGGCTTAAACCATGAATGCTCTAAAGTTCTAAACAGCCTCACCAAAAATTACTAATAGGCTTACCTCTCTAATCCTTAGCTTATTAACACTAAGTACCATGATTAATGCTAATCTCACTATCAACCTTAATGTAAGTAATTAACCCATAATTAAGAGCCTAATACCTCCACTCTTACTAAATTAGGCCCAATAAACTTATGTCCTTTTCATTGAGCCTATTTTCCAGAATCCTCCAAGAAAGGCTTAAAACTTTATATTTCCCAAGTTGAGCCTATGGTCTTTTTAACATCTTAACCTTCGCCCATCGCATCCTTAGTGCATTAGAGGCCTAAAGTTTTATGTCCATCAAGTTAGGCCTAGTTTCCATCAAGTTAGGCCTAATGCCGTGGTGTCTCTCTAAGCCTTTATACCCAAAAAGCTTGGGCCCTTAATAAACCAATCTCTTGGGCCTTCCTAAGTCCATCAAGAATTTTACTCAAATTGTTTAGCCCATTATTGTGACAGCCATCCAATGTGCCATGTGTTATTCCCTTATGGGTCTCTTGGCTTTATATCCTTAAAATTAATAAATTATTAAAAATTCTCCAATCAACCTCCAAGAATTTCATTTTCCTCAAAAATCAATATTACACTAAAATTTTCTAATAATTCTACTAAACCTAAAGTATATGTCCTTTTTGCCAAATCAAATATCCAAAACGTTCTTATTTTCAAATAGCTCAACTCCTAATTAACTAGGATTAAGGCTACTAAGGTCAAGGCCTAAGGGCATTTTTTGGCGGGATGTTACATTTCTTGTTTGATTATGTTAATATGATCTTGTATCAATCTATGGAAGGAATTACATGTTTGAAATTTGTGATGAAAATGCCATGAAATAATTGTATATGTTTCAGTTTTTATATGTTCAAGATTGATGGACTATGTACCATGATGTTTCGGCCATAACATGTGTTGTATGTTTCGGATCTTAGCTAAATGTCATGATTTCATACTTGGTTTTACTATGCTTTGATTCCTATGTTATATGCTTGAAGATTGGAACTTGTTTAATTGATGAATTTCATGATTTATGCTCTTATGATTTTCGGCCTAAGCATGTTTCCATGGTTTCATGAATGAGTTTGAATGTTTCATGTGTTCCATGTAATCATACTATAAATTGAACATGTTATGCTTGGTTATTTTATGCATGGTATTTCATATGTCTTATGTCAAGTATAAGTACGTATGTCTTAAGTTCCATGTCTCATACATTTGGAAAAATATTTTTCAAAGAAAGTGGTTCTTTTAAAAGAAAAGAGTCAAAATATTTTATCACGACCCCAAGTGCTAGGACGGGGATGTCCTAGTGGAACTTCTCTGTCCACTCTGGAGTGCTTAAGAATGGAGTGATAACCCCTGGATCGACTAAGAATAGTCAACGAGCCTCGAATGGATCATTTTTAAAGAATGCTGGAGCGAGGAAGCACCTAATGCTAGTAGGTGCATAAGGCATGTAATTCGACAAAGTAAGGTCGAGTTATTATGAATCTATATGTATCTCGAACTGTATGGATGGTGGTAAGCAGGGATGGTGGTAGAGTCCCGCCTGCGATTCCCACCTACAGATCGTTAATGGTACGATGACTAGCGGGAACAGGCGGTGCAAGGAGGGGAGCCATGTTGTGTCCACCCGATGAATAAGAATAAGAACTCATGTGATAAGGATCACTCAATGCAAATCTTGTGATATGTTTCTGTAAAGAAAAGTTTCTGATTAAGAATCGACATGAAAAAGGAAAGTCAAGAAAAGTGTTCTCAAAATGTCAAAGTCTCTGTACAAGTCTTCTGAAAATGATCAAATGCATATGTCAAGTTTCTGTTTAAAGTTAAGTACATGTTTCATGCATGCATTTCATGATGTACCTCTCGTATGCTTGTTTTAATTAATATATGATTATGTGATTACTTGCTGAGATTTCTCGAAATCTCATTATTGTAGTTTATACTACCATTTCCCAAACCCATTCCCCAAACCGAAATAGTAGAAGTTGTTATAGGAATAGAAGACGACTCCTATGACGAAGAGGAAAAAAACAGTACCTCCTCCTCCGGAGAGGATTGTGCCTAAAATGGCCACTAATCGGCCTGAGTCCTCCATCTTGGAGCTACTCGAGGCCATCGACCAGGAGATAACTAATATTTTGGAGTCTATTACGGAGTTCAGATGGCGTAACAACCGGGACCAAGATAAGACTCTTGATAAGCATGTGAAACCCAAACCACAATGAAGAAAAAAGGATCTTAGTTGTTTTGGTGAAAAAAAAAGAAAAGAACATATGGTTTTTAGGCCTTAACTGTTGATGAACATTATTTTGAGATGGTCCCGTATGTTTTGGGAGACAAACTTTAATACTTGATATTTTGAGATATTTTGTCTTATGCTATATTATTATTATGGCCATGATCAAAGTGTTAATGCTTTTTTTTTTGTTAGTTGGTACCATTTACTTTACAATTGCTGTTTGCTTTGTTTAGAATTTTTGACTTTTATGTATTTTCTGTTACAACGATATTGCATACTGTTAGTGTATTTAAGTGCATAGCATATTATCTATCATGTACGATATGTATGTAGCTTTGTGTTACATGTTTCAGCGTTTCAGTCACCATCCAATCCCAAACGGGAGCTGGGAGTGCCACAATAATAAGTCATAGTAATGGTATATACATTTTTTTCGTATGGAAGAGTATTCAATTACAATTTTTTTATAATTACTTTACAACTCTATGTAAAATAAAGGCTAATTTTATAATATTGAAATTTATTTTTAATGGAATGGCATGATTGTATTGATTAATTGAAAATAAGTTGTAAAATAATTGTAAAGAAGTTGTAAGTATATCATTACCCTTTATAAAATAAATTAGAAAAATAACATCATTTAATAAAAATATCCTCAATTTAAAATATAATTTTATAAAAAGATAACATAAGTAATTTTATACTTGTAAAATTTATGAATATGGTTAAAAAAATGTACATTAAAAAAGTTTGTAATCATCGTATAAAAAAAAAACTTTAATCATTGTCTAAAACACGAGGTCATATTGACATATAGAAGATAATCATAAACTATCTTTAGTTATTTTAATATCACAAAAAATAACGAAAAAATAATTAATTAATGGTGACATGTTGTACTGTTGTCCGCACGTGACGTACGCGTGGGGTCGCTTTCTTCAGATATTTTCACTGGTAGTGAGGGTAGTTTTTATTTTGAAAAAATCTATTATTAACACTACAGATCATATTTTATTATTTTTTTTAGTTTTCTATTTTATGAAACATCTAATATATAAATGATTTATAGAAATATTTAATTAATTTTATAAAATAAAAAAATAAAAAAATGTTGTATGTAGTTTTGGAGGACGAGTAATATTCCACTTTAAACTCCAGACTCCAGTCCACCTCCTAAGCAAAAACAAATATCCCTTGGCTTCGCTGCCATTATACACATCGACCAATCATCCGCATTCTCTTTCAATCTCAAGTCTTTCTCCCGGGAATTCATGGGTTTCTCCAAATGGATCTCTCTGGTTTTCATTCTCCATGTCTCTCTTGCACTACCCGTTTTTTCAAAGTCCTCTCTGAGCCCCGAAGATTTAGCTCAAATCCCAGTGAACTTCCTTGACTTTGCGAAAAGGCCAGAGCTTTCTGATTGGATGGTCGGTATTAGGAGGAAGATACACGAGAACCCAGAACTTGGGTTTCAGGAATTTGAGACCAGTAAGCTTATCAGAGCCGAGCTTGACCAGATGGGAATTGCCTACAAATACCCATTCGCTGAAACAGGTGTTGTTGGCTATATCGGAACCGGTTCACCGCCTTTTGTCGCCATTCGAGCGGATATGGATGCTCTCGCTATTCAGGTTTGTTTCAATGGGACTTCTTGCGGGCTTCTTGTTTTTGACTTTCTAAATGGCATTATTATGTGAAAGATTTGGCTTTTTGTCGTATGATTGCAATATGTTTATTGATCTCGGTGATTGCCATGTACCTGTGTGATGTTAGAAATTGAGGATTCCTGATTATTTTGGTGAATATAATTTGGAGAGGAAACCTTTTGGAAAATGATGGGATTTTGGTTGTTACAGGAGAGTGTGGAGTGGGAGTACAAAAGTAAAGTTCCTGGGAAGATGCATGCATGTGGGCATGATGCCCATATTTCCATGCTTCTTGGTGCTGCAAGGATTCTTCAAGAGCATCGCGACGAGTTACAGGTTCCTCTCGTAACTTGCATGCGAATTACCTTTGCCTTTGCCCTTTTCACTATTCACTTTATTTTAACTGATTCTCATGACAGCTCTTATGCATCTGTCTCTTCATTGAGATGGATTTTCTGCTTTTCATATTGAATAACCTTTATACATTCAAATGGTCGATTGTGATGGAAAAACGTACTTCATTTTATGTAAACGTAGGCTACGCTCACTGACTCATGGCTCTACATAACGAATTATTATCTCCCCTGTTTGGTTATGCACTACACGGAGCCAAGTTTCTGCTTTCCAATATAACCGGTTATGTTGCTTTAGAATTATTGCAGTATGTGTGTTTTCTCCAGAAGAAAATTTCTAAAAAAAATTATTCTGTTTATGAAAGGGAACGGTTGTCCTTGTTTTCCAACCAGCTGAGGAAGGAGGTGGTGGAGCAAAGAAAATGTTAGATGAGGGAGCACTGGAGCATGTTGATGCCATTTTTGGGCTGCATGTTTCTTCTACTTTGCCTGTTGGTGCAGTGGCCTCGAGGTCTGGACCTCTATTGGCCGCGAGTGGTTTCTTTGAGGCAGTAATTAGTGGAAAGGGAGGTCATGCAGCCATTCCCCAGCACACAATCGACCCAATCTTAGCAGCTTCCAATGTAGTTGTTAGTTTGCAACATCTTGTTTCCCGGGAAGCCGATCCCTTGGATTCACAGGTTTTCTCTCTCTCTCTCTCTCTCTCTCTCTCTCTCTCTCTCACAAACACATTTTTCTGGGGTAAGTCACACTTGCAAATTTTATTTCATTGTAGCAGTCTTTTTCTTGTCTTGTGCAAATTCTATAAAAAAAACTTAAAAAATCCATTGAAAAGGTTGGTTCCCCTTGTGTTTCATTGTGGTTTCAGCATCCGCTATTTGTTTCACACACAACAAATTTCATGGGTAAAGAAACATAGCCTGATTAGATTACCTCCTATTGGCACATATCTATACCAACTGCACTCAAGGGAATATATTAGTCCAATGCGATTTCATCAGGTATCCTCCGCCCCCACCAATTATGGTTTTCATATCTGGTAAATGTCTGTGCAAATTGTTTAAAAAATTTTAAAAATCCGTTGAAGAGGTTGGTACCCCATGTGTTGCATTGTGGTTTCAGCCTCTGCTATTAGTTTCTCACAGATAAAATGCATAGGTAAACAAATATTGCCTGATTACTTCCTATTGCTACAAACTGCAATCAGGGGAATAAATGCCTTGTAAAAAGCATATTGTTGTACTTTTTTGCTTGGCAAATGAAATGAATCTGTCTTGTAGCTGCATGGCATCACTTTCAAAATTTCAACTTCCAATTTATTCTTTGCAATAATTGCATATCAAAAAAGAATTATTCTTTGCAAAAATTTCATCTTTTAAATTCCCCATCCTCTTTTTCCTCCTTAATTTCTATCTTTGGGTTAGATCTCATCAAGCATTGACATTCGCTTTCCCATTTAAAAACTAAGTCTTTGTTTTGTTTTTGGTATGTTATAGGTGTTGCCCGGTCATTCTCTTTAGTGAATGAGCCAATCAATAACCCTAAAGACGGTTCTTGAAAAGTCTTTGTTGAGTGGCCTCTAAGTTGCTTTCTGGCTGTTTAATTGAACATCTAATCACAAAAGCATAACTTGCAGGTAGTTACTGTTGCTAAGTTTGAAGGAGGTGGCGCATTCAATGTTATTCCGGATTCTGTTACAATTGGTGGAACTTTCAGGGCATTTTCAAAAGAAAGCTTTATCCAACTTAAACATAGAATTGAAGAGGTAAACTTCTTGAATGCTACTTTCGATGGCCTTTATTTGTGGCAACCAGTATGCCCTTTTATATTCTGTTTCCCCTCGCCTGGACCAGAGGGTCGGCACCACAACTTGTGTACCTGTCCCACTTGCCGTTCCCAAGTTTTAAGAGACGTGTGAATAGGCTAGCTGGTGCCTTGAACAATATGGGTTTCTATTCTCGGTGGTGAAAAGTTAGCCAGCATGCAAGAGACATGGGCAAGTTGTAATATTTTTTTCCTTTCGAGAAATTATATTTTGCATCTCCGAACTACCATGTTTTTTCAGTTTTTATCATAAATAGCCAAAACTTGTAGTAGGCACCTAAACTATCAATTTTTGTCAATTAGCATCCCCTATTAAGATTTGATTCATCAAATCAATGAAAAATAGGACATGTAGTACAATCTTAAGCAAGGGTGAAAACTGCGAAAATTTTGTAATTTAGGGTGCATTAGGGATGGAAAGAAGGGGGACAGGGGGCCAAAAATATTGAACCCCCATTGGCTCCCAAAATGGTTTTTAAAGAATTTATATTTGGCCCCTCAAAATATTTCAAAGTTCTCTTTATCCCCAAAAATTTTAAAAAAATTGTATTTGACCTCTTGCATGCTGTATATCTATAGTAGTGAGCCAAATATATATATATATATATATTTCCCTTTGAAGTTATGGTAATATTTTCTACATCTTTAATTCAGTTTATAATACTATTTTTTGTATCACTACTACACATGGAAAAATATATATTACAAAATTAGTAAAAAAAGTATTTAGTTATCATAATATTAATTTGACTCCCTCTAAAGACAAGCTCCTAGTGCCTACTGGGGTTGCATATTACAAAACAGTGGTAGTTTAGGATGCAAAGTATAATCTTCCTTTTCTGTTTTTAACCTTCTCTCTATTTTTTGGGTGATTGTTTGGCTAGTTGTTGGGGACACTCTCCTTGTTATAATAGAATGTGTATTGTGCATGCCGACTTTTATGTTGAATGTTAATTATCTTAAAATGCATCTATGCATGGTATAGGTCATCACAAAACAAGCCAGCGTACAAAGGTGTAATGCAACTGTCATTTTTAATGAAAAGGAAAAGCCCTTTTTCCCAGTCACTGTAAATGACAAAGATCTGCACAAGTACTTTCGGGAAGTTGCAGGGTACATGCTAGGCACCCAGAACGTAAAAGAAATGCAACCACTGATGGGATCAGAAGACTTCTCATTTTATACGGAGGTGATTCCAGGATACTTCTTCTTCATTGGGATGAAGAATGAGACTCAAGGACAGTTCGAAGAAGGGCATTCCCCCTACTTTAGGGTCAATGAGGATGTGCTTCCATACGGAGCCGCACTACACGCATCATTAGCCACAAGTTACCTCCTTGAAAAACAACCCAAAGCTAATCCACCAAAGGGGAGCTTTCGTGATGAACTGTGAAGTGCCAAAGAAAGCATGTGAGTCAATTCTTTTATTTGTAATATATTGAGCAACTTGTTTGGGTTGAATATCGAATGCTGAGTTATGAATTGATATCTTATAAGCCAACAGTTGCTGGTTCTTTATACAATTTTATCAGTTATGGAACTGATAAGATAACTGCACGGGAATTCAAAATAAACACTGAAACAGAGAAGGAAAAGTGATACGAGGAGACTGCAGATGTAATGCCCTTGATTGAGTATGGGACGGTGATGAATGAGATCTCATGTTGTCTAGAAAGGAGATGTAACGCCCCAAATGAAGGCCCAAGCCATATGGCCTATAATCCAAAATAACTAGTCAATAATACAATTGAAGTTCCACTGGAACATTAAAAAGAGCAAGAACTT
>QEOT01122937.1:0-40718 GCA_003123785.1 Pterocarya stenoptera
TAGCGATTCAATTGAATATTTATCACTAGGAAAAAGATGCTGGCAACTTGCTCCCTCTTACATGATTTCTATTGAAAAGTAAAAAAGAAAAATTTTCAACTCGATGCCAAAGGTAAGCTTGTTTAAGGAGCTTGATGCTGAATTAATTTGACCAAATTTGGGAAAACAAACGAGAGATATTTTCACGGCTGCCTGTGCTTAGTATGAGATTGCTGACTACTACGAAAAGGCCCTGTCTTTTGCAGCTTCCCTCAATTTATTCCTTGAAATAATCTGCTTCACATAATTCCCGCCGCCGGCCCCCCTCCTCTCTCTCTCTCTCTCCATAGTTTGAGCTCTACTTAATAGACTAATTAGAACAACTAGTTTACAACCATGTTGAAATTAAACCACTTCGCGCAACGTGTGTAATGGATGTTCTGTGCGATTTAGGAGAAAAAAGGAAAAAAAAATCTTGATGCTGCTCCCGATTTATAGTTGAACTGTTGTCCAGACAAAAGAAGCAAAGGAATCCCAAAATTCTAATTTCCAGGTTTCAAAATTTTGATTTGGATTTTGGATAAATACTATTTTGAAAGATAATGTAAATAGCATAACTTTCTATGGGTTATAAACTATAGACATCCTTGGAAATTTAACTGAGTTGGAAGTGAGAAGTTGTTCCTCACATTGATTCTGTTGCTGGTTCTGGCAGTTCAGAAGTGTGTGAGGCTAGAAATCTGTATAGAGGGCTGGTTGGCTGGCAAGCTGAAGGAACCTGGGCTTTGTGTGATGGAATCATTGTCATCATCAGGATCAACAAAGAGGGCTCGAGGAGCTGGGAATGGAGGCCAGGTCCCTTTATGCTTGGTTGATGGGTGTAATTCAGACCTTAGTAAATGCAGGGATTACCACCGACGTCATAAAGTATGCGAAATCCACTCTAAGACCTCAAAAGTTACGATCAGAGGTCAGGAACAACGATTCTGCCAGCAGTGCAGCAGGTAAGAACTAGAATACTCACAGAGGCAGAATACTGCAGTTTTGTCTAGTATGTGTAAACTTGTAATTTTTTGGTTAATTTAATCTAACTTCAACATGGTATATTGTTGAATTTGTTGTGGTCCATCTTTTCTCCATTCTGGGCCTTTAGTTTGTTTTTGGTACCTTCATTCTTGACTATGGTGTCATGTTACGAGCTTAAAGCGTGCAAGTGTACAAAATAATTGGATTGAGGCTGCACATACCTCAATCTTGGTTGTCTTGACTTTGTTTTGTAAGTCCCATTTGGCTGCTCAGCATTTGCTACATTTAAGTTATTTAATGGTAATTTTAGAGTCTCATTGGCTTTCAGTATTTGATGTGCTTCAAAATTAAGAAACCATTGTTCCATGCATTACCTTTGCTTTACATTTTTCCTCTATCTTCCTTTTATTTATTTTTTTAAAAAAATTGTTTGTCATTCAAAAGTTTTATCTACATATAAACATGCATCTCATTCTTTGCCAAATAGTTTTGAAACGTGCAAAAAAATAGTTTCCTGGATATATTCCGTTCTTAATATTCTCCTTGACTTTTGTTCGTTTATGTGTCTCTATGGGTGAGAATGTAACATGATGAAGAAGACTAAAGAGCCAGAATATTTTTTAAAAGGAAAGGGAAAATGGGGGAAAAGCATTTTAGCTAGTAATTTGATAAACTGTGGCAACAAATACAGGGCTGTTAATGAACTGGATTTATCATAGAGATTCATAGTGATAAGAATAATGTTAGATGGAGTAAAACAAGTCATTCAAAGTTTGCCTAAGGTTAAATTAGACATGAGATCTATGTAGCATCTGAATCTGTCTCTAGTGGGAGTCCTCTTAACAACACATTTCTTTTTAGAGTAATGCTATACACTACACCACCATCCTATTTTCATCCCACTATGTAAGATGTGGCATATTTATCACCATTAGATGATAAAGAGTCATGTAATAAATGATCATTCAATGGTGATAAATGTGCCACATCATATATAGTGGGATAAAAGTGGGATGGTGGTGTGGTATATAGAATTTTCGTTCTTTTTGGCATTTGCAAAGACCTTTAGATGTTTTCATTCCTCTGAGGAACATATCTAATGTTTCATAATTTGCAGTGCCTGATGGGTATTTTTGGTTGGGTTCGCTCAATGCATACTTTGTACTTTCTTTGTATGCCTGTTTTATTGCCATCCCTTTCAATGCATTATTTAGGTTCCATTCCCTTGGGGAGTTTGATGAGGGAAAGCGAAGCTGCAGGAAACGTCTAGATGGACACAACCGACGACGTAGGAAGCCTCAACAGGAATCTCTGTCCCTAAATTCAGGAAGGCTCCCCTCCAGCTACCAAGGTTGAGATTTTTGCTTTGCTGCTGTAAATTTTCTCCCACTCACTTCAGGAGCAGGATCTTATTTTTGTTGCTTTTAGGGAAAATAATTAAGGTACTGTATTGATGTTTGAAACTTCATCGTCCCAGGCACCAGAATCTTAACTTTCAGCACTCCACAACTATTTCCGCAAGGTTCTGTAGCGAGCTCTGCTTGGTTTGGGGCTGTCAAAGTGGAGAGTGATACTGCTATGCTTTACAACAGCCATTCGCAATTGAACTTCTTTGATAGAAAAAACATTACTCCTGATTCTTTATGCCACAATTACAAAGAAGGAAAGCAGTTCCCATTTTCACAAGGCACTAGTTCCTCCCTCCTTCCTGGAGCTGCTGTTTGCCAACTGCCTCCGGATGCTAATTTTGCATCCAACAATGCTAGTAGCAGCCAGAAAGAGTTCTCAAATGAATTAAACCGAGTCATCAACTCTGACTGTGCTCTCTCTCTTCTGTCATCAACACCAGCTGAGACTCGGCAGGTTGGTTTGAGCCAAATGATGCTGCAGTTCAACCCGAGCCCTTCGGCTCAGTCGTCCTTGGTCCCCAGTCTGCAATATAATGGTTTAGTAATGGATCAGGGCAAGACAATGTCTTCTGCTTTGGTTAATGACTGTAGCAGGAATGCCAACCTCCATTGCGAGGGTATGTTTTCGATTGGGCCTGATGGTTCATCTGCAAGCGGGCCTCACCAAACGCATTCCTTCTTGTGGGAGTAGTTATATATATATATATATACGCCATGTCTACCTCTCTCCTTTGAAATCTCTTAAAAGCAGGGAGCTTTTATCAGATGAAACTAACTTGAGATTTCCAATGTTACTGAATGTAAAATCTTTCTATCTACTATGGAAGAATTCACTTTCCTTGAGGAAAATGGAGATGTCTTTATATAATGCTGTGTATATCCATCTATCTTCTTTGCTTGTGAAGAACATGAGCCACCTAAAAAGTTGGCTTGGATCGATGTTGCTCTCTGATTGATTTCAAAGAAACCATCAAGTTCTTTTTTCGAGATAAGAATATTAGTTTCAACCTTTCAAATAATGACGCAATTGTTAGCTAAAATGAGAGAGAGAGAGAGAGACTCTTGGATTGGGATTACTTATCAGATTATTATCATTATAAGGTTTGTTTTCATGTCCCACATTGATTATCAGCGATGACGTTGATAACCCACGTGACCACTGCATGCAAATACTGGAGTGGTACTTCTTCAACTACCATGAGCAAGCTCCTTTTCCAACCATCTCACTTTTCTGTACGTTTTCGGTATTCCACCTCACGGGGCCAATACAGACAGATCATCAATAGCATTCCTGTTGGGCCGTTGGCCAATAAATGATTGGATGTTATATTATGGTCGTTCAATCACCACTGGTCTCAAATTAAACTATATTCTTGAAAAGTGCTTAATGATAATAATCTCTCGAGGATTTTCATTTAATTCAGCTATGCAGGCATACTATAGTATTCATGCTGCGAGATCCCAATAATTTCTTCTAACCATCCATTATTGATTTGGTACCTTGCAATTTTTTTTTACCCATAAATGGTTTATTTCCATTCTAGATACAGACGAGATTAATAATCTCTTAATTATTAATATGCTTAATACAATGACAGACACTACAAGAAAAATGAGTATCTGTAACTGATTATCGACAAGAATGACTATTTGCGATAAAAAATAATCATTTTCGTAAAAAATAACTAGACACAGTTAAACAATTTTCTTGTAGTAGAGATACATGAAAGGGGGAATATAAAGTAGGTGTTTACTTAAATGCTCTGCCCATGTGGTGGTTGGTTGAAAGCGATCAGAAGCCCTTATTTTTATTTTTAACTGAGGTTATTTTCATTACCATAAAGTTCTATGAGCAGCTCCTTGACTATTATTGCCTCCAGCACTAGTGTCCTCAAAGTCTTACTCAAGCACATTGTTTACAAGTTAACTTATTGTAAAAACGCCACTTATTGTGGAGTTTATTATAATTATTAAAAAATTAAAATACAAAATTAACATGCATTTAAATATATAATTAGCTTTTGTGGAAGTTTCTGTTAGGAACTATATATATAAAGAGGAGAAATAAAGCAAAAAGTGGAATCAATTACGTACGTACATACAACACAGTGTATTTTACGTGATTCGATAACGTGTTTACCGCGTCTGGCCTGCATGGAACTACAGACAATTTTATTTAAGATGATAATATTTAAAAATATAGTGCATTAGTCGTACAATTGAATAATACTGTATATATAAGTTCATACCTAGTTAGTGGGTCAGGTCGGACGGATCAAAAGTCAAAACGGGTCAAAAGTCTTTTCCGGACAACAGACCCCCACAAGACTTATATAGTTGTATATGATCGCACCGGCTTGCTCCTATAAGCCTCTGCAAGCTTTATTGAAAATCCACCAAAAAAGAAAAAAAAAAAGCAATAGATCCTTCTCGAGTCGGATCATTAAACCAGGCCGTCACAAACACTACTCCACACATAGACAGCCAACAAATTCCACTTCATTAATGAGTTAGATATTGCATCAATAGACAAGTTTCCAAATAAAATTTTCTAAAGCACAATCACATGACATGCTTTCGTACCTTTTTTTTCTCCCCGCACAATATTCTATATAATGGTTGTAAAATTGTGAAGCTTGTGAGAGAGTTGAGACTAATAGCTAGTCTAATTATAGATTATTATGGCAAAGATAGATGATTGATCATTTTCTTTCTTTTAAACATATATAATATCTTCGCCTACTTACGTCAAGACTTCATTCAATCATTAATTAATATGATATTGAACGAAAAAAGATACACTTAAATAAAACTGCTTATTTGTAACCAGTTAATTATAGTAAAATAATTATTTACAGTTAAAATTGATCACAGATAATCTTTTGGTCGTAAATAAATTGCCACAAAAGCTCATTTTTCTTGTAGTGATATTTTCAAGTTCTTGTCCAAACTAGATCAGTATTTCTCATATATAAAATGGGCTCCATAACATAATAATAAATGCTGCATTCGAGTGAGCTCTCAAGTTAGGATAAAACTTAAGGATATATAACCCTATTTCAAACAGATGCGAATTATATATATGCAGCTCTTGGTTTTACCGGCCAAGTGTCTTTGCCACAAAACAATAATGGTCGGAGCTTTCAACTGGTGCAAGAAAAGAAAGGTGACTGGCCTGCAAAGAAACATGACCAGAGCAAAAGCAACGTGCGGTCAGTACTGTTTCTCAAAGTGATAGGACATAGATAAACTTGGGAGGAGAGAAACCCCACTAGCTAGACGAGACTTCCTCAACACGTACGAGAATTTACCAAATTTGGAAATAAGGTCCATGTGTCATAATGATTGACATTGACAGTGTCTGCCTTAAAATGGCAAGAAATCTGACAATGGATACGTAGTTATAATCGATGATCAGTCCCCACAACATTGATCAACTTTAGCCGTTGGATATACAATCAACACTACTTCTTCAATCGTTCCAAGCCAACCCCGGCCTTTTTGCTCTACTAATAAACCCATGACATCCAAATTATAAACTTGGTATTTGCAGTACTGTGCATATATATATATATATATGAAGAAGTACTCCCAAATCTACTAGTTCTTTGACAGTAGAATTAATTAATTTCTGTTTAGGGCTGATTTGGATAGTGAAATGAGATGAGATAAGATGATTTTAGATGAATTAAATAAAATATTGTTACAATATTATATAAAATAAAGAACTATAGTGTGTGTTGCATTCCCTATTTTTCATCAAAGAAGGCAGCTGGTGTGCAGACTTTCACATTAAAACCATACCTTATATAGTTTCTCAATCTGTGATCTGCTAGCTGGAAGCTTTTTACTCCAGTCATTAGACGTGAGTTCAAAAGGATGGGAAATTAATATTCGAAATAGACTCAACAGTAGAGTACTACTCGATCGAGGGCGCTGAACTATTGCTTGGGTCTCGGCCTGATCTGCAATATCTTGTACTGCGCCTAGCTTTTTGAGAGATAGACTGAAGATCAAATCTGTGGGGTACTGGAGACCACAATATTCTGATTGATGATGGGAGAGGTTGAAAATAAAAGCCAAGGGAAGTGGTGGTGGTCAGCTGTCGCAATCAAATTTGCGGATTAATAATTTCGATCTTTCAATTAATGTCTTTGAATGTATATATATATCTATGTATATATGTGCAAGTGTGTGTGTGGCCCCTCCTCCAGCTAGCTAGCTAGCTTTTGCAATATTTCTGGATCATTCTTTGTATTATGTTAACTGTAGTGCTGCTTGTCTTGCATATATACATTGTACTGCAAACCAATATCACTATATATATATAGGTTTCAGAGTATATGCACCATCCATTAACAAAAGTTGCGTATACATGCAGCTCGTCCATTTGTTAATATTTAAAGATAGCCTTTACCTAAATTGTTATGATTTTGAAGGTTAAACTAAATTAATTAGTAGTTAATGGTATTGGAGTTTTTGGATCAATGATTAGATCATCACATTTAACAATTCATATCGAAATAGAGACTATGCCATGAGTATGAGTTACGGTAGGTGTGTATATATATATATGGTGTCAAATCATTGAATGCTGATAGATAAGTGGAGCTGTCAAAATAGAATGGTTACTATATATTGAGTCAATGTCAATAAAGTTATATGGCTGCAAAGAATGTCAAATTCAAAAGAGAAAAGCTAATCCTGCTGAGGATCCATCCTGATAATTTGTTTTTACCTAGTGATTAAGTAAATATTTTTTAATGATGTTATGATTTTTTTTTTAAATATTTAAAGATATGAAAAAAAGAATAATAAAAAAAAGACCAATTGGTCTTGTTGGGAGCCATTCTCATGCTACACCGGCTCAATTCAAAAGTGTGATGGAATGTTATGATCATAATGATTAAAAACTTAAATAAATTAGTATCTAACAATAGTCGATCTTGAGACTTTTAGATCAACAGTTAGGTTACGCCTTTAACATTCTTCTTAAATCTAAAGTTGGAGCTACTATATCTTTTATGGTAGGGTGACTGAAAGAACAGCAACCGATGTCTAAAAAACCCTGCCAATATTTTCAAGGACCTGATGAGAACAGAAAGAAAAATGTCAGGCATTCATTGTTTAATGGTACAAATCCAAATTGATATGGGGTATCTAGGTCAAGATTCTACGTTGATTGTGTTGAAATACTACCTTAAAAAAATGAATATGTACAAATATGGAAAAAAAAAAAAAACTTAATATCTTCTTCGGACTAGGCCAATATTAGTTATTTTCCATCAAATTATATATTTATGTTCATTTTTAGCTTCTTGGTAAACATTTGGTTTCAAGTTTTGGAAATGATTCTAATTTTGATTTTGGCCAAAATTTTCTCAATTCTTGTTTATTTATGTATTTATTTCTCATACAATAATTTAGTTTTCTTCATGATTTTGAATTTTGCATCTATTTAAGTCCGGTTTGTGGGCTTCATAAAATAATTTTGAGTTTTACTATTAATCAATAATTTTCAGAGTTTTCTGTGTTTTTGGAAAAATCTTTTATCTTCTCTATGTTGATCATTCGTTGAAACTAGCCATCAAAATTAATCTAAATTCTGTCCGGTGTCAGTTGTCTATTTGAAATGGTTTTCATATATGTAATCCAAGAAATATTATAGGAATTAGAGAAATTACTAGATGATCTGTCATGACTTAATGAAAAACAAATTAATGGCAATGAAAATTGAAAAAGGCCAAGAAAAAAGAAACAGATTCATCAAGCAGCCTGAATGCACCAGCTAAGGCGGCCTAAGCTGGTTATAGCATACATCGTTTTCAAATGAAAAAGAAAAACACAGACAAGCTTGGAGTACACGATGTAAATTGGACCTTGGGCGCATTCAATATCGATCATGATTCATGACCCCGCCCATACGGCTACTGCAGGAACTTATGTTTGAAACTTAGCTTTCGGAGAGGTCAGAGGAACACATGCATGATGCATGGTGATCTGGATTCTGTGTCAATACATTAATGGTACGACGTATTAATATTATTGGTCCGGGTCCTTTTTTTTATATAAATATATATTTATAGATTAATTATGTATTTGCATTCAAGTATTATATATATTATCTATATATAGCAAGACTATATATATTCATATAAATTATGACTTAAATGACAATATTTATCAAATTATAAATGTGAATTTTCTCTTCGATCATTAATAATTGTTCTTGAATATATAGTACTTAAGATGTTCTAATTTTTCATTTAAATAATTAATTAGATGTTTCAGGCCAGCTGGTACATAGGATATTATTGCATGTGCTGGGAGCTTTTGCCTGATCTCCCATGCACGCAAGTATCTTCCATGTACAGATCTTTGATAGCTCAGCTAGCTAGCTACTGTTCCACATGCATATGTAAAATGAATCTTATAAAATGATGTGAACTTGATAAAATACATAATTCAGTTTTATAGATAGATTCAGATTTTTATTTCATTGGATGCATGTAAAGTGTAACTAAAATAAAACCCGGCTAACTATTCTAAAATAAAAGCCGGTGATGGTAGATCACTCCGGCCGAGTTGGATTTCTGGTGGTACCAATTTAGCTAGATCTAACAGCCATGAGATATGTTCATATCAACAAATGGTAGCATCGATCTTGACTAGTACTTGACTCGATCCGACCATGTCGATGCGAGCAAAATTTTAGCCACCGATGATGTGATCTAAAGGTATATTGTTATTTTAAAAATTGTACATCTTCTATACAAGAACATGAAAGACTCTACTCACCATTTGGTCTACACCACATACCTATTTTTTTTTTTTTTTCTTTAGTAGGTATGTAGTGTATGGATGATAAGTATAAGAAATCATAATTAATAACATATCTTTGTGATTGAAGTATATAAAATTTATTTTATACACCATTCTAGTCAGAGATGCACTAAGGTCAAATCTGACAGAGTAATTATAGAGCTAGCTTGTGCTTAAATTAAGTTACATTTTGATAGTAAAGTAATCTCATATATTCTGTAAATGTTAGCAAAAAAATAAAATAATAAAAATATATAAAAATTAATAATAAAATAATAAATAATAATAAAGTATTTTCGGATAACACGGAGCTTAACTCATATTCACAGCCAAGAGGGTATTTCCGTAAAAGTGAAGGAACATACGAATGAAGAAGGTCTAGGTCACATGATTGCCCGAACCCCAAAATGGTCGGGTGGCTTACTGGACGTTCTTCGCTTCATATCTCGACACGTAGCACTGCCCTTTTTAAGGTTTCTCCTATTTTTCCGTTTTCGTTCTAATCCCCTGCTTCCCACGTGCAACCTCCCCTCACCTCTCCACCGTCCGATCGTCAACCATTCCACATGACTCACCTCTCCACCGTCTGATCGTTAACCATTCCACATGATCAAGCACCTCCATAACCCTCTAGACTAAAAAGCTTACGTACAACTTCTCTTATATTTCGCTAATTTGTTTAGAGTGTCTTATATATCATTGTTAGTGTATTAAACAAAGCAAAGGTTGTTAGATTCTCAGCAAAAGCTCCATTGGTTCACCAACTATCTGAGGTTGAAATATTTATATATATATATATATAGATATAGGGTATAAATAGAGCAAGACGCAGAACCTGTTGATTACAGTGTATTTTTCTAGGGATAATTTTGCTAGTTTGTGGGGAAAATGGGGAGAGGGAGAGTGGAGCTGAAGAGGATCGAGAACAAGATCAACAGGCAGGTGACCTTTGCTAAGCGGAGGAACGGACTTTTGAAGAAAGCCTACGAGCTTTCCGTCCTTTGCGATGCCGAGGTTGCTCTCATCATCTTCTCCAATAGAGGAAAGCTGTACGAGTTTTGCAGCAGTTCAAGGTATTCACCAAAACAACAAAACCACTTTTGCACCCTCCAAACCACAAAAGGCAATGTAAAACCATCAAAACTGCTTCCTTCTATTTTTATTATTCTATTTTCTAAGTCATATTTCGTTAATTTAGATCTCCAAGTTGATTTTTTGAAAGAGAAAAAAAAGGTGATTTTTTTTGGTGTTAAGAGTTTTTTGCCGTTTTAGTGAATGTCTCGGCGTTTTTAGCAGGTTGAGTGCTTCGGTGTTCGTATTCCTGTTAGATCTGCAACTAGAAAACCATAAAAAGAAGATCACTGTTGGATTGACTCCATTTCGTGTTATCTTTGCTTTATCTTTGGGTTTTCAAAGTCTCTGCCTTCTATTCTTCTTTTGATCTTTCCCTTCTTTCGCTCTCACTTGTAAAGCCTGAACTTTTCCTTCCTGTTTTTCGTTTTGTTGAAGAAATCTGAGAAATATCCAATCTTAGTTTACTGTTTGGTATACACTGCTTTAAGTTTCTATACAAGAAGTCGGAAGATGTGATTCAAGTTTCAAGTGTCTCAGAAAAAGATTGATCAAACTTCCAAGTGTTTTTTTTCCCTTAAGCGGGCTTCAAGGCTTTTCATAAATTTTTTCCTTCCTTTTCCACTCATTTTTCTCCGTGAACCAAACAGAGAGAAGCTGAAATCTAGAATAGATCTTTTCTATTTCCGTTTTGCAATTTATTAACCACATCCAAGTTATTAATAAACCATTTGTCTGCCCTTCATTTACAGAACCTCTCTCTCTCTCTCTCTGGATTTTCCATGTTAGGTGTTTTCATGATCAGGACTCAGGTCATGAGAGAATATGAAGACGTTTGTTAGATCTGCATGATCTGAGTAATTTAGGGTTTGATCTTTCAAATCCCCTACCTAGATTAGGGTCTCTCTCTCTCTCTCTCTCTCTAGATCTCTCTCTCTCTCTGTGGCACAACCACTAATTTGTCCCCTTTGATCAGATCCCAATTCATGTCATGAGTGACATATTTTGAAGTCTAGTAAGGGTATTTAATTTTGAGATTACTAGTTAGTTACAAGGGGAAACTGTCCGGGGGTTATTTTCTCATTTGAAAAGAAAAAAAAAATCCTCATGATCAAATTCTAATTAGTTCACAAGATATTAATGGTCCGAGCGAGGCTTCTAATTTACTAATTATAAATATATATATATATATGTATACACACACTTAGGTACGTACGTATAACTTCTTTTGCCTCTTCAAATTTGAAAATATCAAATTAACCAAGTTTTAATTAATTAGTTCTTGAACTAAGCTTATAAACTTAATTGGCAGCAAGCTGCAAACATTTGTGGTGTGTGCATGGTGTATGGATGATGAGTAGAATTTTTCTTGTATTTAATTGCATGATCAAGTTTTGCCCTTTGATTTATGAAATCATGCACATTCATAATTAATTTCATGCTATTGAAAAAAAAAAAAAAAAAAAAAAAAATATTCAGCTTGCTCAAGACATTAGAGAGGTATCAGAAATGCAACTATGGAGCGCCAGATCAGACAAGCGTATCTGCAAGGGAGGCGTTGGTACAGTTTTTTTTTAATTTTTTTTAATTTTTTGCTAACCATATATATATAATATGCTCATATGGTACTATTTTATATTTAGCATTCCAATCTGATGAATAGATTGAGTTAATTTGACACATAATAGATTTTGATGAAGGTTTTGGCTTAATTGTTCTAGTGTACGTACTAACATTACATGTTAATAAAAAAAAATTAAGTTGCAATAATTAAGTTGAAAGATTTTCTTAATGCTGGCATGCTGCTTATGATAAGTTAATCGATCGCTACACTAGTACAGCTAGAACTGATATTTTGGCCCTCGCCAGCCATAACAATTTTTATAGGTGCTAATATTTACTTGTTTTATAAACAAGGTACATGATATATATAAATATATATATATTTATATAAAGTGATCATGAAGTTAGCATGCAAAAGAAATAAGTAAAATCAACAACTCTTCATTTAACTAAAAATTATGCGTGGCTTGATCTGGACGGACAGAAGAGAAATGAGTTAGGCGGGGCATGCAATTGGATGATCAGTCTTACATCTTCAAAGATTCAAAATCAACAGGCCAGGAGTTTTCAGAGGGAATTAATTAAGATGGTTAATATATAAAGAAGTACTTATCAGAGAAGGATTAAAGCAAACTGTACAAACAATATGATAGGATATAGCAAGCGGCATATAATATATATATATATAATTATGTCGGAGAACCTCTCTAAGGCAGGACCCTTCGAATCCACCCCTACAAAGTAAACCCCTAAATTAGATCTCATGCATATTGTCTAAATAAACTCTCATGGCTTACAATGATTTTAAGTGGCTTCAAATGTTGAAATATTGTTTAGTTATTTTGAAGTACGATCCCATGATATTGGAGTCGTTCTATGTAGCATCCACTATAGTGGTGCATACAATGCACACATTACGTGGATGCTTCTGGTTCATTTTTTTTTTCTTCTGGTTTTGCACACCAAACAGCTTCTCTCTTCGTCTCTCTCCATTGTCTCTCTCATCAACTCTCTCTCTCATCAATGGTTCCCTCTCATCCCATCGTCTCTCTCTCCTACTCTCTCTCATCCCATCGTCTCTCTCTCATCATTTCTCTCTCTCATCCCATCGTCTCTCTCTCTCATCATCTCTCTCTCTCATCGTCTCTCTCTCATCAGATCAACTCTCTCGTTCATCAGATCTCTCTCTCATCAGATCAACTCTCTCGTTCATCAGATCTCTCTCTCATCCCTCATTGACCTCTCTCTCATCGTCTCTATCTCCTCGACTCTCTCTCTCATCTCGAGCTCTCTCACTCATCTCAGTCATCTCGAGCTCTCTCATCGTCACTCTCTCTCTCATCTCGGTCTGTCTCTCCTCGACTCTCTTTCTCATACCCCCTCTCTCTCATCAGGTCTCTCAGTCCATAGCAATTTTGAATTTGGGAGATGAATGTTGTAGGAAGGTGTTTTTCATCATTTTATTCGTGCCACGTAGGGTGTGCAGCGACTGCTCCCACTACAGTGGCTTCTCCCCAAATTTTTTCATGTGTTTTTAACTTTTGGTAGCATATATTGTTAAAAGTTGTACAGGGTCTATGATCATATATAAGGGCTCGTTTGGGGAGTGGGATGAGATAGTTTGTAAATAATAGTGAGATAGTTTGAATTGGGTAGTTTTTGGATTTTGGGAAATGAGACCAAGAGAGAAAAAGTTGAATAAAAAATATTATAAAATATTGTTAGAATATAGTTTTATAATATTATTTTTTGTTGAAGATTTGAAAAAGTTAAATTATTTTTTATTTGAAAGTTTGAGAAAGTTGTAATGATTAGTTTGAAAATGTTGTAATAATTAGTTTGAAAAGTTTGTATTTGAATTATGTTTGGGAATGAGATGAGATGAGAATTTTAGAATAAAATATATTTCCGAACCTAGTGTGAGCTTTGAGTCGTGTACACCTATAATGAATTCAAGGATTATTTAAGGAGGGTTATTGTAGTACTTCACCAAATTAACTAAAAGAGAATGGTGAATGAGAGATCCCACATTATCTTACGGGAGATCAAACTCTTGTAGTTTATAATGATATCAAGAGACTGATCTAATATTGACCCGTCCTTTTTAAGCATAAGTACTCTAGATATGAATTTAAATTTTCATTGAGTCATTACATGATCATCCTAAACTAAACCGATTGAGAATTCTTAACAACTAATTAGAGCTAAATGAAAGCTCAAACCCTATTAAGGTACCTTACTAATTAATGAATTACCCTAAATAGGTCAAAGTAATTTGGAACTGAAGAGTTAGTTATTACATATATATATATACACTTATATAAAAAATAAAAAAAGATAGTTATTAAGTGTTAGTATGAAATATTCTCCCGCTTGCACTGTAATTAAACTCTACTATACTGTACGTACGTACTTATATAGGAGTTGAGTAGTCAGCAGGAATACTTGAAGCTTAAAGCACGTCATGAATCCCTGCAGCGAACCCAAAGGTACGTATTTCCTCTATCTTCGATTCTAATTAGTTTTTCAAAATCGGAAAAATGGAAAAACACATACTGCCAGCCATGCACTTATGCTTTTGATCGATGGTTATCGTATATGTTAGGCATCTTCTGGGAGAAGATCTTGGCCCTTTAAACAGCAAAGAGCTCGAGTCACTAGAAAGGCAGCTGGACATGACACTGAAGCAGATCAGATCAACACGGGTACTCAGTCTTACCACCTTACCTTATCATAACATCATAGATTAATACAGATATAATTATCCTCCAGAGGATAATTATACATGTACACTGATCATACTAGTTTTTTCTATATTTGTTAGCGCGCAGCTCTATGATTAATGCCGGCATATACGTTGAATACTATTAGAGCAAAATTCTATAAAAATAAACGACGTTCCTTAATTGTCAACTAGAAATTGAGAAATAAAGTATGAGTAGATTTTTGCAATTGCAAACTGTCAATTGCTCAAAATGCAATAGTAGATGATATATACATCTTTGAGAATTTTAATAGTTGGATCGCAACAATTGCTCTGTTGGTTAAGAAGAACTCTATTTGTAAGTTTGTGTAGGCATATCCCGAAGCATCGGACTTGTTAAATTATGAAATTAAAACTAAAAATATTAAGCTTATATAAGTATGTATACTTTCCAGATTGAGCAGTACATGGCATGGCAGTGTGAAAGATGCATATATCCTCCACACCGACTTGCTAGTTGAAGAACTCATTGGATAAAGTTATGATAAAAAAAAATTTGGGCTCAGACCAATAGAAAATCCATGTGGAGTGTGAGCAGCACATTCTTGAGATCATTAATAGGAAAATGATTCATATTTAAGCAAAATCATAGGCATCAAGAAAATCTACACGAAGACAATATTATGAGACCCATTTTTCACAACCTGTCCTCCTATTCATTTTTAACTTGGACGACAAGCACTTATCGTGCATCTTGAATATATACTCTCTTTTGATCTATATGCTGCAACTCCAGGAGGAAAGTTGGGGCCGGACTGATAATAATATAAGATGTAGTTGCTTACAAGAGCATGCAACTATATGTACAGATCAGTGCTTGCAACCAGCAACCTAGTATATATTAGTTAATTAAGATGCATGCATGGATTGCAATTGATCTTGAGCTTCCACAGTACACTAAAGGAGTACTGTCTTAGTTGAGTTAATTAAGTCACTAAAAATTTTTTTTTTTTTAAAACTTCACCAAACTGAACATTATATGTAAACATGCTCATGAAGTACGAATATTAACTTTTGTTGTTCATGACATTTTGACAGACACAATTCATGCTGGATCAGCTCACTGATCTTCAACGTAAGGTATGAGAAGCTTCATAGCTTTCCAGCTTACTCGTGCTCATGAGTATGATCTTCACCCATTTATAAATTCATCTCAAATTTCATTTATGCAGGAACATATGCTGAATGAAGCAAATAAGACGCTGAGAGAAAGGGTAGGCAAAATTTACAACCGCTTTAATCATAAGTAGTACTGTTCGTTATTTGTGCTCTAATTATATGTACTAACTTTAAAATATCTCTTTTAAAGGATATAATTATTAGTTATCAGCATACATATATATACCTGAAATCATTTGCATTAGTTTGATCAAACCTAGCTAAATCATAACTTCTATGATGATCAAACCCTCCAAAATTAAGGTAATATATCACATAAGTAACCATATTTATAAGCTGCAATGAAATGTGAAAAGAGATTTTTAAACAAATTTAAAGGATAATCAATTATCCTTTTGAAATATTAGCATGAATATGAGTTCTTGCAGATGATGATTAATTGATTTGCAGCTGGTGGAAGGATACCACATAAATTCACTCCAACTGAATCCAAATGCCAACGATGTTGGGTACGACCGACAACCAGCTGAAGCTCAGGGTGATGGCTTAATCTTTCATTCCTTGTGTGAACCCACGTTACAAATAGGGTATGCATTCCTGATTTTATAATAAGGAATTACATATATATATATATATATTACTATTAAGATATATAGGCATGCATGCCAATGCGAGCACTCATGATCTTCTCAAAATCTTAAAACTCTAATTCATCTACAAACTAATTAAACAATGATATCTGATCGATATGGAAATGCATGCAGATATCAGCCTGATCATGATATAGCAGTCGCCACAGGCGCTGCTGGCCCAAGCTTGAATAACTACATGCCAGGATGGTTGCCATGATAATATGTGAGATCGAGCATGCATGCATGGTATGCGCATGCATTGATTCCTTCCACAAGAATCAGTATATAATATAGTCATCGTTTTAATATTGATGTCGTTTGATGAATTATGAGACATTTGTAATTGTACGAAATTATATAGTACTATGTTTTATTTGTGATCTGCATCATGTGTACGTGTAGTAGTACTACCGCTCAAGCATGACTGCGCTTCTTAATTTCTTTTTGTAGCTGCATACGTTGTTTGAGCTGAATAATTTCATGCTATTGTATGTTTGCATGTCAAAATTTAGAACAAGAGTTATTTAACTTGAATTGATCTCGATGTAGATGCTACATAGTTTATCTCATCCGCTACAATAAAAATGATTTTTTTCGACCAATTTATCGCGACCAAAAGACTATTCACAACCAAAATTGGTTGCAATAAATTGGTCGAAAAAACCCATTTTTGTTGTAGTGATATCCTTCAACTACGTACACGAGTGTGATAAGAGCATCCATCGACAAAAGGATCACCCTATTTAAGACGATCATCATGATCTATTGGCTATTGAGAAGGACTTTATATATATATATATAGATATAGATATGTATCTTAATCCTAATTTCGTGTACAGGACAAGAACTTCGATTCTTACAACGTACATTAATCCAACTACTACAGAATGTTATACAATATAACTGACAACTAATTATAATTAATTACTATGCCCTTGTGATGGAGCCTCTTAGTAGAATGGTGTTGGCTGCCGTAAAGCGGTTTTTTTTTTTTAGGATTTTCAGTGGGAGCTATCCGCCATGGCTCCATCACTATTTCTCATCTCTTATTTGCAAACGATATATTGTTGCTTTGTGAGGATAATGCAGGACATATTCAATCTTTGAAGGCTATATTACTTTGTTCTAAAGCGGTATTCGGCTTAAAGATAAATCTTGCTAAAACGGAGATGGTTGCAGTGGGTGATGTAATAAATATTAGGAGATTGGCTAATATATTGGGATATGTGGTCTCTTCGCTGCCGTTGAAGTAACTTGGTCTCCCGTTGGGAGCAACTTTTAAAGCTAAGACAATTTGGGAGGAGGTGTTAAAGAAATTAGAGCGTAGGCTGGTCAGTACCGGTAGAAAATGTTATAGTACTTATCGAGAGGGGGGGTGAACCACACTTATTAAGAGCACTCTATCCAACCTTCTCACATTTTTCTTGTCTTTATTTCCCCTTCTAGCGAGCATTGCATCTAGGATTGAGCAAATCCAACATGATTTCCTGTGGAATGGACTAGGTGATGGGTTTAAATTTCATCTAGTTGGATGAGATAAAGTGTATACTTCTATGAGAGATGGTGGTTTGGGGGTCCATAATGTGAGTACCTTTAATAAGGCTCTATTAGAGAAATGGTTATGGCATTATAATAATGAGAGGGAGGCCTTATGGAAATGAGTGATTGATTCAAAGTATGGGAGTGCAAAGGGGGCTGGTGTTCTAATGAAGGTATGGGTATATGGTGTGGGGTTATGGAAGTATATACGATAAGGTTGGGGGGCTTTTTCGAGTAATACTAAACTGTGTTTGGGAGATGGCAGTAGAATCAGCTTTTGGTATGATGTGTGCATGAGTGAGAGATGTGGCTCTTAAGGTTGCTTATCCCAATATCTTCAAAATTGCACAAGAAAAGGAAGTTATGGTGGCTAACATGAGAGCAATTAGTCATGATTCACAAGAGTGGAACATCAACCTCACTAGGGAGGCACATTATTGGGAAATGAGTGCTCTGGTGGATTTTTTTAACCTGTTTTATAACACAACTGCTATTGTTACAGCTGAAGACAAGATGGAATGGTGACCTTCTAGGAAAAGGAAATTCTTGGTACACTCTTTCTATCACATACTTACAATTCAATCAGGCCCAATTTTTCTTGGAAGAACATATGGAGGAATAAAGCACCTCCCAAGGCTGCATTATTTGTTTGGACAGTAGCTTTAGGGAAGATTCTAGCCATTAATAATCTAATAAGGCTGGACTTATGCCACTATAAGGGAAATTCATGTTGACTGGTTTTCCCGCTATATGAGACAATAATTACGAACTAGTGCTGTATGTGCAAAAATAGTGGTGAAACGGTAGATCATTTCTGTTAGATTGTGACTTTGCACATGACATATGAAATTATTTCTTCAGCAGCATGAGATTAGCATGGGTAATACTGGGAAGGGTGATTGAACTACTAGCTAGCTGTAAAGGTATCACAAGGACACCACGGATGGCAGTTGTGCGGAAGATGGCTCCTATTTGTATTTTTTGGTGTATTTGGAGAGAAATAAATGATAGACTTTTTAAGGATCATGAACTTTCCTCGGAGGAGTTTAGGAGTTTTTTCTGAAAGACTTTATTTATGTGGACCATTGCTTTATATTTAAATGGTCTCAGCTTCCATGATTTTTTTGTAATAGTTTCTAGTGCTTAATTTGGTATACTCACATGTATACTTCCAGTATACTTGGGTTATACCTATCTTTATATCAATCAAATTTCTTCTTACTAGGAACTTCTCTCTATACAACCCCAAAATCTAACATAACGTATTGTTTATGTCCAATAAACAAAAGTTAGTTGTTAAACCTCTTTACTATTTATGTATTCTTAACTTTGGATAGAGAAATGTTTTATTTATAAAGAGATCCCACAAATTAAACTCATTAACAGATGTAACTAAATGTGATACGTTAGATTGTAAAATAAATATAACGTATTATATAATGAAATATCAATATTTGGATTTACTTTTGTGAGATTTAGCACCCTTATTTTGGATGGAAAAATCTAGTTGTAAGTGATTTTGTGCACTAATACGTGCACTCATTCAATATAATTGGTCAGAAAGTAGACTTTATTAAAAGCAATATTAATTTGAATTTAGAATATGAAGGTAATGACATTAGTACGCAAATTAATATGCAAATTTACTTGTACATAAAAAAACTCATTTTGGATAAGTAGCTCTCCAACTTCAATGCTTCGTGGATGGGCAAAACTTCCATAAATTAACTTATAACTTTCCCTACTCAAAAAATGAATTCTTCCGGACTCTAAAAAACTATATACAACATCGATATAATGTTAGTATTCATATTAGATTTTATTTAAGTCGTTAGATCATTCAAAGTCACGACAATATATAAAAGTAAGCGTCGCTTATTTATTTTAAAAAAGAATGAGTCTATTATGAAAAAAATAATTTTTTTTCTAAAAATTTTATATTTATTCATTTGAATATGCAACAGTACTCTATAATCTATAACTATAAATATTATTTATCAATATACAATGGTAAGCCATTGTATGTGAAAAATGGGTGAGAGATTGAGGAGAGAAAGAGACAATCAAAAATAGAGAAGTTCGTTCAGTTTCAATTAGATGCTTTAATCGGAGTCGTTTGTGGTCCGATTTAGTTAAAATTTTACAGGTAAGTTCACAACTCAAGGCTCTATAATCTAAACAGTGGAGATCAGATTTGGAGTAGTATTTATCATGTTCAAGATCATGAATAGTAGCGCATCTTTTTTGTGAAATCTCTTCTATCATAATATTTGATTGTCAAGAAAGTATTTTCTTGAGATTATTATTAATTGTATGCCTCTAGTGTTATCTTATGCTAGAGAAAACATTTGTATACACATTATTATTGATAGTGAAAGATTTAATTGGATTAGGTCAAGTGGTTTTTTCAAAAACATTTAAAAAAAGCCATTGTGAATTGCGCCTGTGTACCTCGTGCCCGAAAGAATCTTGTTGTCTAATTATTAAATGAATTATTAATACTATTATCACTTTTAGGTCGTCGGTCAAATCGAGTTATTTGTGGACTTCTATTTATTTTTATATCAATTATTAAACAAAAAAAAAACTATTTAGAATACATTATTATCTGATAGAAAAATATTATTTGTATCCAAGAAAAATTTACAAAAAAATTTATTTCTCTACATGTCAGTCATTATGTTGGAAATTATAAAATTTAAAATTTAAAATTTAAATTTAAAAATAAAAACTGACAAAATGAATCTTATAAATAAAAATAAAAATAAAAATTATAAAGACTACTCTTACCGGATAATATGATTCAAGATTACAATATTTTATGATTAATATCCATCTCCCCTCCTCCTTTATTTTGTTTTAATGCCCGGTGTGGGCAAGCTTTTATCCCCACTTAGTTTCAATCAATCGGATAGCCCACAGATGATGCCCTACAGTTGGACAGAGGGATTTGTCATAACCCCAAAAGCCAATCGATAATTATTAAATAAATCATCAGCTACTGATAAAATTATTGGCAAAATTAATATTCTTTTTAATCGTATTATTTTCAGTCAATTTTTTTTAATATATAAATCGAGTTGAATTTTAAATGGAAGGAATTTTGCTCAAACGGTTTATGAATGAAAAAAAATGGTAAATGTATCATAATTTAAATAAATAATTAATAAATGATGATAAAACTTAAGATAAAAAAATAATAATATTACTTACAAAAACTGTCTCTAACCTTTGCACAATGCAATCTAATTTTACACCCTTAAATTATTAAAAATTTTACATTTTGCATTTTAAATTCCAAAAATAGATATTATTCACCCATATCTAATGATCAAATAATTTATTTATTTTTAATTATTTGATGGAGTGATTCAAAAGAAATATAGATAATATTGTTTTTTAATTATTATTTTTTATATGTTCAGATTCGGCTATCCTAAAAGCCCAATAATACTCTGCCCGAAAAGTCATACAGCCAAAGAATTACAAAACTATCCCGTATCGGATGATAATCCAAAGCTTCTCCACGCGCTTAATGGGGAGACATGAGGATGTCAAGACTCAAAAAACAAATTCGTTGAAGATAAGGTTCCGCGTTAGCTGGTCTTTGCCTAATCGCCACTACCATCATTGTTCAGACCCACTCCAAGCATGGATCGTGTTCTACACGCGCCAAGATTACGCACGGGCCTTATCTCATCTACAGTCCACACAAAAGATGGAGCTCCCCGACCAAATCGGCGCACGCACTCGAACCCTCGGATATATTAATTTTTCTCTCTATCCAAACGGAAAAGAAAAGTCTGAGAAAAAAAGAGAGGGAAAAGCGTCCGGAAAATCGCAGAGCTGTCTCCGCGATACCACCGTCGCGTCTCTTTCCTTCTCTCTACGTCTTCTAGACTTCGTGGGAAGAATTTCCTGGGAAACAAACAAACCTGCCTGTAATAACTCTCCACATGTAATTACGTTTAAGCCTCACCAATCAACAGAACCGCTGTAGATAAAGTTTCCGAGCCTATCCACTTGCCTCGTTTTCCTAAGTTTTTTTTTTTAATAAAGAATCCATCATCCTTTTAGAATTTATCGTCATTCGGTTTTGGTTTCTAAGATTTTGACGAAAAATCAAATTTTCCGGAAAACGGAAAATGATGAGAAGGCAGCATCAAGACGAGCAATCTAGAATTTTCTACGAGCTCTCGGCTCTGGTCCTCAACATCCTCAGACCCCCGCCGTCGCCGATCCCTTTCTCCGACAGCTCTCCGCCGCAGGCTTTGACGACGTCACCGTCGTCTTCTTCCTCCTCCAGGCGGCCCTCTCCTGCGGCTCAGATCTCGCCGGCTGGTTTCGCTTCCCTGATGCTTGGGATTTCCCTGGCCCTGATGCTATGCGGATCGGTCACTTTCTTTATCGGGTTTATATTGATGCCGTGGATTCTCGGGCTGGTCATGGTGTTCTACGTGGCTGGAATCGTATCGGCCCTCTCGATGTTGGGTCGCTCCCTTCTCTGTTACGCCACGGCGCCACCCACGCCGCGAAAGGACATTCCTGGTAAGAAATATTCTCAATTTCATGGCTAATTATGTATTGGTTTTGTCTTAAAGTATTGTTTGTTTGTCTGTATGATCGAATTCGTTGCCTTTGTATCTTGCTAATGACGCCAAGGAATTGGCTTGATCTTTCATATTCTACTCTGCGTTGGAGATTCTGTTAGGCGCGTTTTGTTTGTTTCTTAGAAGCACACGAGAAAGAGTAATAAGTTGCTTAAATTACTTTCCATTTAATTTAGGCTTTTATGTGTTGTGCTGGATTCATGTTTTATTCACGTCGTGTTAGGCTGGTGGGATTTAGGAGCCTTATTATGCGAATAGGAGCGATTAGTTGAATACCGTATGCAGTCAATTGTTTGTGAATGGTGGTTGCAAGCATACAGTCCTATTGGGTTTCAGGGCTTAAGGGGCACCAGTAACACCTGGCATGGACAAGTTTCAGGAAGTCTTCTTTGTCCTCGCACCTCTCAGTTCATCCTGCTTGTTCGTTGTCAAGCTCTAATCTTTTAACTTCTTTCTGCTGCTTCTCCTATGGCTTTGATCTTTTATCTGGAATTCGAATTCCAATGGTCCTTACACTCTCTTTTTTATTCATAATATGATTTCATTTCTTTGCCAAAACAGAAAAATGAAAAATCACATGGACTGGGGGTTGTGGTGGAGAGAAGCAAAGTCTATGTATGCTTGGGTTTGGGAAGGCCCATCATTATGTCTTGTTTTGCCTCTTATTTCCTACCTGCCTTCCTCCTCTCTTATGTATAGGTCAACAAGTTTCCGTAGTTTTCAATAGGCCCATCTTGATCAACCACAAACTAGATGTTTTGCTGCTATGTGCATATCTTATCAAGCAACTACTGCGTAGTATCTTCTTCTTGGATACGGAAGTGCTGTGTTTTTTTGTAAGATCAAAACAGGGGTGAAGAAAAAACAAAAGAATGGAAGAAATTGGTTGGAGATTGATTCAGGGTTTAGATTGGTTGCAAAGAATCTTTAATAACTCATTTTGTCAGAGATGTCAGATGTGTGATACTTTATGTTAGTAGTTAACAAGTATGAACTTTGAACGTTGGATTATCTTTTTAGTTCTCATTTTCAATTTATTTGATAATATGTTTAAAAAAATTATAAATGAAACTGCATTGTCCAAAAGCTATGGGATTGAGGATCTCCAAGGAGCGATTTTTCTATTTTACAACCTTGAATGACCAATGAGACACAATATCCAAGAGAGTCTCCTGGTATTATAAGTGCTGCTCAGGAATGTTATGCTCGGCATTCGGTGAGTACTTGGGATACATCAAAATGAATTGTTGTTATAGACATTGCTTTACGCATGATTGTCTTAATGGGTAGAAAGAGTATGTTGCTGCTCTCCAAATAAGCTTGTTAATCAGACCCAAATTCTGGATCTCATTCAAATATAAACTTAGCCAATCTTGAAGAGCTTTAACTTGTGGCTTGATGAATAAGTAGTCTTTTACTCAAAAATTTTGTGTACTATTGACTGCAGTGGCCACAATGCCATTTCGGAAGATTTCTGATTTTTTTTGCCCACTATGGCTTCCAATTGCTGCAGCTTGGAAACTTTTGTGAAGAGAAAAAGGTGGTTCTGAGAGAGAATTGAATTATTAGGGGAGGATCGGAGGAGAGTCAACGTTCCAGTGGATATTGCTTCTTCTAGCAACACATCGGAACAATTACTACATAGAGCCTCTTCAAGTATTGATGCAGGAATTGTGAATAATTTGTTTATTAATATGTTACTGGATGTGGTGATAATAGTAGATATGGTGAATTGTTAAAGGTTTTCTTTTGCTACTGCCTACTCATTTCCAAGTTGGGAGAAGAACTGAAGAAGTAGGAGCTATTCCCAGTTTGGTTCTCATATTCTCTTTCATTTTACCACAAGTTTATGTAGATTTCCTTCTCTTTTTTCATGGATATATAAAAAAAATTAGCTGTTAGGAATCATAATGTTCACTCACCACAAAGTTTGGTTGTGTTTTTTGGTGGAATATTTTGGAAATTAGAATATAACGAAAATCTCCAGCAAGTAATATATCTTAGACACAATTGATGATCATACAAAGGAATCACGGCCGAGTTATCTTCACGTCCAGAGGATTATTCTTTTCCCTTGTTATTATTGGTAGCTAATAATCTCTCCGTAACAATATTGATTATGGTATATATACTACCAAATAGCATTAATATTTTTTCTTCTGGAAATAGGTAAGAGATGAATACTCCCCGTTCTGACAATGTTCCACAAATTGTGTTTTCGTGTCTCTTTTCCTTTTATATCTAAAGTTAACAATTAAGATTGATAAAAAAAGAAAATAACTTTAATTGAATGGGGCTATCTTGAGTACTATTGATTTTTTAATCGAAATACATAATTACAACTTTTTATAAGCAAAAGATGTAATATATAAATTTTAAATATTTTAGAATAAATATGTTTTTACCTTCTTGATCATTATCTACTAGGGCCATTTACCAAATTGCATATTCTTACATTGCGATATTATCTTAATCTAATTGTCATGTTGCTTTGTCACTCGAGACAATAATTGGTAGTTTAGTCGAATAAGCGAATGCCATCGAACTGCGAGGTGTCTATATACAAATGGACAAAGGATCACTCTGTCTCTTGTTAGAAGAATTCCATTTAACTAAGTATCTGCCGACAAAACACAATGCAAAAAAGACATCCCCAGAAGAAATTTAAGGTATTTCTATTCAAAACAGAAAAAACCGGAAACAAAAAAGGAAAAAAAACAACATCAGACAGCAGCAGAAAGATTAACAAACGGTAGATTACAACATAATATCATGCTCTCTAGTACTCAAAAATCAACTTGGGGGCACAAATAAATGAAAAAGGAGAGCAGGGTACGTAATGATCATTAATTCATTATTAATTTGCAGGGCCATCCTCATGCGTAGATGTGGACACCAATGGCGATGAGAAAGATTGTTATGAGGCCAAAGTAGATGATGGTGTGAACAAGGATGGAAAACCCACTTGTATGCATGTTCCCAAACTCCACTATTCTACCCTTCGCGGGCAGCTGGAACAACAGCCCCGGGCTTAACAGCACGAACAGCACCACTGCGATCACCACCGGACCCCAATCCGCCATTTTCTCTTTATCTCTGAATATATGCAGTTCTCTTTCTTTCTCTCTGATCAGTACTAAGGAAAAAGAGAATAAGGATGGTGCGCAGGAATGAATGAGTGATTTGGCAAAGAAGAAGGAATAAATTAAAGAAAGAGGGAGAATTTTGAGTATATATCACTAAAGAAGATGTGATCTTCTGGCTACACCTTGACAAGGCAGTCGGTGCCTTCACGTAGAAGCCAAAGCCGTGGTAACATGCACGTGTATGCATTTGACTCGAGCTCTTTAAAATGGCTCTTAACATTTTCCTAATGACGACAAATTAATCTTTTTGTATTTTTGCGATCAAAAAAAAAATCTATTTTTATTTTTTATTAACGTGGATGATACTTTGCGAATTCTTCTATACAACTCAATCTCCCCCCCCCCCCCCCCCCCNTCTTTATTGCACCTCAACGTTTGAAAAAACCTCTTCAATTGGTACGTTCTCCTACAATCCAAGTAATTCCATTACAAACTCAAGACTAAAACACCATTTTGAAAGAAAAACCGAAACCTATAATACAACAAAAAACAAATCAAAATAGTCATCACAAACCCAGAAGCCTAAAACACAACCCAGCAACAAAAATACTGAAATAAAGTTCTAATTCGAAAATAAAAGACTTTAAAGGAAAAGCAGTAGAAAACGCAAGTCCAAGTGTAAAAAGACACAAAACAGAGAAAATAATTCTCATAATAGTAAAAAAAACAAGAGATGGTTTGCTTTGTTTTGTGTAACACAACGACAGTAACAGGAAAGAAATGAGAATGAAAGAGATGGCTTACTTCAAGGGGAGCGCCTCTAGAGAAAAAATAGGTCAAGAAAAATGTAGGATTTTTTTAGATTAGATTTCAAATGCTATTACAGGTAGTTTCTTGTGACCATATATTACTGCTTTGCCTTTACTAGGCTCTGGGCCGAGCCCATTACATCATGAAGTAAATAAAGAAACAACTACATAAAAAACACCCAAGTCTGACTATTACGAGCCCAACCCCATACAAGACCTACTTCACTTAATATAAAGACTCAACTTAATAAAAGACTAAAGGCCCAACAAGATGGCCCACGACCTTCTTAGACTAAAACATATAAAGTAAACTAAAGACATAAACAGTTGAACACATTGACTCAAGTGAAGTCCTCCCACGAGTGAGAAGCTTCTAGCCTTCCTTCTTGATTCCCCTTTACCTTTCGTGCCACTATGCAAATCTAAGATTGTTACACTGTCCCTCCCTTTAAAATACCTTGCCCATAAGGTGGGGAAAGGTACTCTTCAGCCTTAAGTATGGTTCCCATGTTGCTTCTTCTTCGGAGTGCCCTACCACTTTACCGATAATTCCACCCGAGCTTGGTTGACAGCCTTTACCATTCCACGATTCAATACCATTTTGGGCTTAAGGCGGAGGATTCCATGGCGTCGACAGGAGGCAATACTGGCATGACGGTAACATTCTCTCCCACCCTTTTCTTTAACTGCGAAATATGGAATGTGGGGTGGATCCAAGATCCTTCTGGCAGATTTATACGATAAGCCACTTTTCCTATTTTTTGTAAAACTTGGAAGGGCCCGAAAAACCTAGGGGATAGTTTGAGGCTTCTGCGATGCGACGTTGAACTTTGTTCGTAAGGTTGTAATTTTAGAAAGACCCAATCACCAATTTTCAACGATTGTTCCTTTCGATTTAGATATGTACATCTCTTCATCCAATTATGTGTTTTTTTACAGATTTTCTTTCAACAACTTGGATATTTGATCAAGGGTTTTCAAATTGCTCTCCACTGTTTCCAGCCTTGTCATGCTTGGTATGTAATTCGAGATCCTTGGAGGTTGGTACCCATAGAGTGCTTCAAATTGTGTGAACCTAGTAGATAGATGTGTAGTTGTGTTGTACATTCTGCTAGTGGTAACCATAGACCCAATCACTTGGATGATCACCTTTTCTAGGATTTTATTCACAGCCTCTGATTAGCCATCCGTTTGAAGGTGATAAGCTATGCTTAGGGATATTTGTACCCCCTGTAAAGTGAACAACTCCTGCCAAAAGACACTTGTAAAAGTGTTGTCCCTGTCTAAGCCAATAGATAAAGGCAACCCATGCAATATGAAAATATGTTTGAGGAAGAGTTCTGCTATGTCTTTAGCAGTATAAGGTTGTTTGAGGGCAAAAAAGTGGCTGAACTTGGTAAGTCTGTCCACCACCACCCAAATACTATTAAACCCCCTTAACCCAGGTAAGCCCTCAATGAAGTCCATTGTGATGTGAGTCCAAGGTTGCGAGGGTATAGGAAGGGGTTGTAACAGTCCACTGGGCTTAGTGTTGTCTATCTTAACTCCTTGGCACACGTCACAACTTCGTATGAATCCCCTCAAGTCTTTCTTTAATCCTAGCCAGTAGAAGTCCTTCTTAGCTTGCTATAGTGACTTATCATACCCTAAGTGCCCTCGCCACAGGCTGCTGTGGATGAATTCTAAGACCTTGGTCTTGAATTCCCCATCATTAGGGATGTATAATATGCCCTTATATAGAAGCAGTTCATTCCTCATGGTATAATCTGAACTTAGTGCTCCTTCCTTGAACATCTTGATCACCCCTTGTAAATTCTCATCCTTAGTGTATGTAACTTTCAAATCATATACCCATTATATCGATGGGATTGAAATCAGCATTAGGGCCCCCTTTTCTTTCCTTGATAGAGCATCTATCACCCTATTTTCAGACCCGTTTTTATATTCTACAATAAAGTCATACCCAAGCAACAAGGCCCATTTTTGTTGCATCGGATCCCAATCTTTTGGTCTAGTAAATGTTTTAAGCTTTGCTGGTCAGTTTTAACCACAAAGACTAGCCCCAAAAGGTAATGTCTCCATTTAGTGATGACTGAAACCATGCAAACAGTTCCTTCTCATAGGTGGAGAGAGTTAGTGACTTCCCTTTCAATGCTTGGTTGTAGAATACTATGGGCTTGCCCTATTGCATTAATACAGTCCCAATAGTGTGTCCCGATGCATCACACTCAATGGTGAAAGGGATAAAGAAGTTTGGGAGAGCCAACACTATTCAAATGGTGAAAAGCCACCTTAGCCTCCTCACTTCACAAAAAAATATCATTCTTTAACATTCTGGTCAAGGGCGCTGCTATCCCTCCATAACCTCTAATAAACTTGCAGTAGTACCTCAATAGGCCCAAAAATTCCCGTAAGGCTTTTAAGGAACTTGGAAGTGGTCCTTCCTTCATTTCCCGAAGCTTTTCAGGATCTACCCAGACCCCTCCAGCTGAGATTAGGTGCCCCAAATAAGCTAGTTCACTGCATCCAAAACAACATTTGGATTATTTTGCATATAACATGTGCTGCCTTAGAATCTATAGAGCCTTTTGCAAATGAATTTCATTCTCCTCGACCATTTTACTATAAATCAAAATGTCGTCAAAGAAAACTAAAATGAACTTTCTCAAGTGAGGGAGAAATACCTCATTCATTAGGCTTTAGAATGTTGAGGGGACAATAGTTAACCCAAATGGTATTACTAGGAACTCATAGTGTCCCTCATGAGTCTTAAATGTTGTCTTGGGTACATCTTCCAGTTTAACTCGAATTTAATAGTAACCGAATCTCAAATCCAGCTTAGAAAATATAGTGGCCCCATACAACTCATCCATCAATTCTTCCACCACAGGTATAGGAAACTTGTCTATAATGGTGACATTATTCAGCCTCCTATAATCACACATAGTCTCTAAGTCCCATCCGCCTTTCTAACCAACAACACGAGTGATGAGTACAGGCTTTAACTCGATTATATGACTCCCGATGATAGGAGCTCCTACACAATCATTTATATCTCATTCTTTTGGTAGTAGGGATAAAGGTTAGGCCTCATAGATATGGGTCTAGTGTTTGGAATTAGGTTAATTGCGCAGTCTTGGTTTCTTTATGGGGGCAGCCCTTGGGGCTCAGCAAAGACATTCTTGTATTTTTGTAAAATGGGTTGTAGAGTAAAGGTGCATCAATTCCAACTTTGTGCTCACAGTTTCGTTCCCCTTGCAGCATGTGTAGGATGATTCCCTTCTTTTCCAGCCCATTGAATTTGTTTATTGAACCCTCTTCAATTAACTAGGCAAAGCCTCTGATTTCTACATTTTTTTGTCCATAAGAAAACCTCATTAAGAGTTCTTCAAAGTTCTACAAAATGGACCCCAACTCTCGGAGCCATTGTACTCCTAGTACCATATCACAACCTACTAGGACTAGGTCCCTCAAATCCAAAGTGAATATTGTCCCTCGAATTTTTAGCTTGACCCTGCAACAACTCCCTTCACCAGGAATCACTTCTCCATTGGCTACCTTTACATTCACTTGGTCAGCTTGTTTAAGGGGTAGTTAAGCCTTGCTACTAACAACTGGATCCACAAAATTATGAGTTGAACCTGAATCAATCAAAATGATTACCCAAAGTGCTCCAAGTTTTCCTTTGACCCTCATGGTTTTGCGGTTGAGAGACTCTGTTAATGCATGAAGTGAAAATTCAAGATTTTGTTGTGGTGGTATTACTTCAGTAAGAACTACTTCTTCTTCTTTCTCTCTTAACTCTTCTCCTTGCTCTTCCCAACCACCATTTTCCAGCATCACCTCTTCAAGTAAATATAGTTTTGGGCTTTGGTATTTATGCCCAGGAACCATTTAGTATCACAATAATAACATAGGCCTTTGTCCCTCCTCTCCTTCATTTGCACTTGGCTAATTTTCTGGATGGGTATAGATGGCTTCGGGTTTGGATTTTTTGGTTTGTCAAATAGGTTGGTGTTTGGATTTTTTATTATTCCTGGGTTAGGGGAGTAGGATTAATTGTTTCTATAGCTTCTCTTGGATAGGTTGAAGTTTTCTCCTGTATTTTTGCTAAGCTATAGGCAGATGTAAAGTTGTTTAGGTTAAACATTCTAACAGGTAGCCTAATCTCATCCCTTAACCCACTCAAAATACAACTTAGTTTGTAATTATTTGGCAATCCCCTTAATCTATTAGACAAGGTTTCAAACCTTGCTTTACAGTACTAGTTTGTCTTAGTCTCGTAAGAGCCTCCATGGGGTCATCGTATGCATTGGGACCGAGTCTCACCAATAAGGCTTTAATAAAAGAATCTCAATCATGGATCTGTCCACTTTCTTCTGGATTTTGGAACCAAATGAGGGCTTAACCCTCCATGTGGAAAAAGGCTAGCCTCAATCTGTGTTGAGGTGATGCTTGTGAAAATTGAAAAACTGATGGACTTCGTATATCCAACCTGTAGGATCCTCACCATGAAAAATTGGAAAGTCCAATCTCACCATTTTTGTGTGTATCTCACCCATCCTGTGTTACTGTTGTTGCTACTGCCATTGCTGCTGGGCGGATAAACAGCGACATCACGGTTTTGTACATCATTCGAGGACTCACCATTACTGTCATCTGGGTTCTTTTTCTGTAGCTCTACTGTTAAAGTTGCAAATTGCAGGACTATTGCCTCATTTTGTCTTTCCAGTGCTAACATCGTTTCTAGGGTCTGTACTATGATTCTAGCTTTTGCTGTTGTGAGTCAGTAGACTTTTTTAGGGCATTGAGCTCATCCTACAACTAATTTAATCTTGTACACTCTGCCATTTTTCTTTCTTTCTTTTTCTGTATAGCGATAACATAGAGACCGATGTCTCTCTGATACCACTTTTGTAACACAACCACTATAACAAGGAATAAATGAGAATGAAGGAGATAGCTCACTTCGAGGAGAACACCTCCAGAGAGAAAATAAGCCAAGGAAAAAGTAGGATTTTTTTATATAATATTTTAGATACTATTTCAGGTAGTTCCTTGTGACCATATACTACTGCTTTGCCTTTACTGGACCCTGGGCCTAGCCCATTATATCATGAAGTAAATAAAGAAACAGAGCATAAAAAACACCTAGGTCTAGCTATTACGAGCCCAACCCCATATAAGACCCACTTCACTTAATATAAAGACTCAACTTAATAAAAGACTAGACCCAACAAGATGGCCCATGGCCTTCTTAGACTAAAACATAGAAAGTAAACTAAAGACATAGACGGTTGAACACGTTGACTCAAATGAAGTCCCCTCACGCATGAGAAGCTTCTAGCCTTCCTTCCCGATTCCTATTTTTCTTTCGTGCCACTGTGCAAACCCTAGATCGCATTCCTTCCCAGCCCAAGTCCAAGCTTGTTACACTTTGGTACCAAATCCATGGCTTTTTTTAGCACAGGCTCCAAAACTTCGGCCTTATTATCCATTGCAAGCCCCTTAATTTTCGGGTGCACTACCAAATGGAAGTAGAAACTAGAAGAGCATGAAAGTCACTGTGAGCAATCAATGAAATAATAGAGTGGGATCTCGTTGGGGTGAGGGAGAAACTGAGGGATGCTCCGGTAATGGGTGACGGAGGAGTTGAGGGGTGATCAGTTAATGGGTGACGCCGAGCTGAGGGGTGATGCCGAATGCCAAGGATTTTGAATTGAGGGGTGACAATGGCTCCATTGAGAGGTGACGGCGTAAGGGGGTGTTCGCTGTGAGGAGTAACTAAGGGGTTCGAGAGGGAGAGAAGGGGAGAAAGGGATGTCGAGTAAGGGTGGAGGCTCATTGAACCGTGATGTGTTGACCAGTCTGATTTGCCTGCTCAGGTGTGTGGTGTGTTACTATGAATTGGAGGTTGAGTAGAATTTGTTTACCTTTCTAGTAGTTGTTATTCTTAGATACTTCAAAGTGTGCCCACAACTAAAAAAAATATTAATACACAATTTTTTTTTAATTGGACCAATTAGATTTGGATCGTGATGGCTAGCGTACGCCATGGGTAAACTTATCATCAAACGATTCATCCACCAAAAGGATGTACATATGTTGTGCTCTATTTATTTTTGGTTTATTATTATTATTATTCTTATTCTTATTCTTATTCTTATCATCATCATCATCATCATTATTATTATAACTCACAGAATGATATAGTTTTATATATGATCTATTCGATCATTTTTACAGTAAAAATAATTTTACAATTTAACGTACTATATTAAAATACATTAATTTATAAATTTATCTTTATAGAATCAATTTATGGTTAAAGCATTGGGTGAGGCTACTCTGCCGCCCCACCCTTACCGTTAGGCATACCGCTCAGTGATTTTTTTTTTTTCTCCTGTTTTTCTTTTCACATTTTTTTAATAAATTTAAATATTTTTTTTTAAAAAAAATACATCAATACATTTAAAATTACTTTCTTAATCACTAAGTAAAAAAAAAAATTGACCAAGCGGTCAAATAGAGTAGACAAATGTAAAGGTAGTGTTTCTCTAAAGCATTTTACATAATGGTTCCATCACGTCAATCAATAATCATGGCAGCTCGCATTGAGTCACTCTCCAAACATCTCTTTTAATTTGATTCACAATCAATAAAACTTTATGCATACCAATAATTAATATGTTTTTAATTAAAGCAAATTGATGATGTAGCATGTCCATTTTGTGGGCATCTAATTTGTTTAAATTGCCATGCAAAACAAGGCCACGATCGAATCGATCAGATCTAATCCATTCATAAAGCAAAGCGAATCGGAAATAGATAAGGCACAATATCCCATGCAAATTGCAGTGTAACGACCTACCCAGATCGATGTTGCTGAAAAAGCCAATTAAGCAATGAAGTAACTGCGCGCATGCAGCAGCTGCTCGATCTAGCTCTAATTACTATACAAATGCAGGGTCATTACTGAAAGGATAATGCTAGGCCAGGCTAATTATTTTCTATTATTTTTTTATTTTTTTAACTTAATTTTTAATTTAATAATTAAGAAAGTGACTATTAATAAAATTGTATATTTTTTAATTTTTTTTAATGATTAAGAATGTTAAAAAAATACTTTAAAATAAAATAATAAAAAAATAAAAATTTTAAATACATTATATAAAATAGTAAAATAATAGTAGGAAGATAGTAAAACTATCATTAATTTTCCTTACAAAAACGATGGACACGACGCTGGCCACTTTTTAAAATGTAATTAGAAATGAAATCCTCCTTCAAACGATTCTTCTAATCATCACCAGTAATCGGTCTTCATGGAATTAGCAAGATACATAGTAATTTCCATGGTATATATGAGCAATATTATTATTTATTTTCAACTGCAACCGTTAGCTAGAATCGAATCAGACAACTGCCCTTTGTTGCTAGCAAATATTCTTTTACTTCCAGAATATATTATATCCTCTGACCAAAGTACATAAACTGTCAGAATATCCTTTGACCAAAGGAAATCAATTGCCACGGTGTAAATGTCCCAATTCCCAGCATCTTTTGTCTAGTTGGGGTTAGACAATTCCGCATGCATTATAACAAAAATTAATTTTTGTGATTAATTTATTGTAATTAAAAGATTATTTATAATTAAAATTAATTGTAAATAATCATTTTGTTAAAATTAACTGATCGTAAATAAACAATTTTCTTATAGTGATATATGCATTTGAGTTTTGGAAGTCCGGATGATCACTTTCTCTTGCTCTTCAGCTAGCAAAACAAATTGCATAGCTAGGCAGAAGATGCTAATAGTATTGGAATTTGCAACTTAATTATACTTCTTAAGCAACATTTAAGAAGAAATTATCATAATACAGAAAACAGGTAGATATTGCATATTAGGGATCGAGGACTCAAATCATGTAGAAAATGGAAATCAGGAGCCCAATCTCAATATTATTAATCGGTAACTTAAAACGATCACGTAGCTAGAACACTGAGATCGTGTAACAAGTGAAGAAAAGCATGCATGCATGCACCCATGATTTTCTTTAACCAAGGTACAAGTGAACCTTGACGGCCAGCAACAAGACGCAAATGAGAGCAAAGTAGAGGAGGGAATGAACCAGTATGGATGCACCGCCAGTCTGAAAGTTGCCAAACTCAACACACCGACGGTGCCCAGGCACCTGGAAAAGCAGGCCCGGAGTTAACAGCACAAACAGCACCACAGCCACAAACACTGGACCCCAGTCCGACATCCTTGATTATGAGCCTTGGCCGGGAAGTGGAAAATACGATGTAGGAGGCCGGAGCTGTTCTATTGGCGCGCGTTAAGGAGACAACGAGAGAATTGGAGAGGTGGGGAGGTGTTTTTATGGTATTTAAGGAAGGGGAAAGAGTAGAGAGCAAGGAAAACTTCTTTTTTTTTTTTTGATGGAGAGTAAGGAAAACTTTGGTGGGAAGAAAAGTACGTAGATAAAGAAGAGCGTACTACTGTGGGGGCTGAGGCTTAGGGGAGTTGGTCACTTGGATCCACTGATCGATCCCGCCGTCCCACTTGTTAGCTTCGATGTGCACGTGACAACTGGGAATAACGTGTTAGTAAGGGATTTGGATTGCAAAATGATTCTTGGTCATGAGTTTGTTGGTATTTTTTTTTTTAATGATTAACGAATTGATTATTAGTTAAGCGGTATTTTTTTTAATTTTTAAAGATGTTTAAAAAATATTTTAAAAATAAAGTGCAATGCACTAATAGTAAGTTTGAGGAGATAAATTCATGGAACTGAGTAGCAGCACCGATTTGAATTTCCTGAAGGGCATAGATACAAAGAGACATATTAATTGATGTTTATTCATTAGTCGATGCTTGCTTTTAACTATATATTGTAAGAAAAATTATTTTCATCAATCACTATTCACCATCCCACACCTTATAAAAAAAATTATAAACGTGGAGTGTGAGAGTGAATAGTAGTTGATGCATAGTATTTCTCATATTGTAGTTATTTTGCGGAGAGTATGGAATGTAGAAAAAAATTTTAACTAGTCGTAATTTGTTGTTGTGAGATTTATTAAAATTATAAATAATATTAAAATGCTAATACTTTTTTTTATATTAATTGTTTTGAAAGGCATTCTTACGTGAGTTGTTATTGGGTTATGTGTCAATAAACGATTGGAAATTGAATTATTTATTAAGAAATTGATTAAATCCACAGAATTAGATCATGTTCCTTATATTTTCGGACTGACTTTGTGTATAATCAGCATAGATTAGTGATGTTGGGCATTGGGAAGTTACTAAATGCCAAATTGATGAATGGTTAAGGTTCGTAAAAATGGTATTCTAACAGCCAACAAGTGTTACAAAATGCGTTGAATATTACGGGTACCAAAATGCGTGGACTTTGCATTGCAAGGGCAGAAATTGTTGTTGGACTATTTGATTTGGACTGCTACAAGACCTAGTCCGTAATCAAGCCCAGGCCCGTTTTCCCTTTGGATTTCTCAAACAAAATAAGATATTATGTAAGATCAAGTTGAAAATAAAAGTGATCGTAAAACCTGCTCTCTCTAAACCGAGACTCACCTTTCCCTCCGGTTTTCTGTTCAGATTTTTTGTTTGGATTTAGAGAGTTCATTTTATCTCATCTTATCTTATTTCATCTCATCATTATAATCTTTTAAAATTTTTACACAAAATATAATAAATAATTTAATTTTTTTAAATCTTAATTCAACTTTTTCAAATATCAAAATAATAATAATATTTAATTTAATTTTTATTTAAAACCATCTCATTTTATTTCACTATCAAAACCAGTCATAATTTGTCCTCTTAGATAAAAAATATTATATTTTTCTTTAAGGGACACGCATACCCCAAAACTCAATAGGTTTCCTGATTGCCGATTTTCAAGTACTCGGAATCTGGAGTAGTACGTGAACTAGATAATGATAAACACGTGAGCCAATGCGATTATAGCTATCATGTTATGTTACTGTACCAGCAAAATCCATCGATTGTTGTTGTTGTTATTTTCTTATTTAATAGTTAAGGAACAGTTTTTAAATGAGTTTGTAATTTTTTTTAAATATTTAAGGGTTTTAAAAAATATATTAAAAAAAATTGTTATTCATTATCTCACGCATTACTCTTGTTTTTATTTTTTATTTTTTATTTCTATTAAATTAATTAAATTTTTATATTCATTATTCTTATATTATATATTTGTTAAAAAATAATAAAAAGATAAAAAAAAATTATATATAGTATGAAAATGATAAATATAATTTTTTTTTAAAGTACACGTTCTGTACGGACTGTTAGTGGCTTTCCTCGGTAGGTGTAGACTTGTAATAGTGTCCATCCCTGGATGCTTATCTAAAATAAAAAATCTCTACGATTTCTTATTATTTATATATTATATATATTTTTTATTTTATCAAATATTTATTATATATATAATAAATAAAGAATTTAAAATAATTTAAAAAGAATAAATTTGAAAAAAAAATATTAAATTTTAAAAAGTATAAAATATAGAATATGATAGAAATTGTATAGTAAAACTTTTGTGCATGTGTTTTTATTTAAAAAAAAAAATTAAAAAAGACACATGCTTTAAATAAAAACACAGAACGATGCATTTGTCGATAGACTTGTTCGATATGTACGAAGCATTTCCCAAAGCAATTAATTACAGTCCACATTTACCAACTACGGCTTCCAACCACAACTCGATCTACTCATTAGATATCAACAGACCGTATCTTCTAAGTCATAACGCTTCTCTCACTACCTCTATTAACGAAAATGGACTCAACCGATAGTGAATGGCTTACCCCTCCGTCTGGCTAAATGGGGGGGAAAAATGTCATTTTCAACTGTTCCTATTCTATAAAATGAGGACCACTCGCTAGGTGGGTAGCTGGGTTTGTGAAGACAGCTACTAAATATCCGATGGATTCCTTTATCTTGAAAATTAATACCAAGACAGGGAAGTGCATTGACCCTCCCAAGTCTTTGTTAAACACATTTCTTCTATCAAACGCGTTATTGGAAGATCTAATAATATACATTAAAGCAGCAGGAGACATTGTTAAAAGAAGACATTTTTTTCGATCCAAATAATAATAATAATAATAATAACACATTTTTTGGAGTTTTGACCGACATTGTGTTAAAAATAGTAATAACTAATGTTAGACAGAACGTGTCAATTTTTTTTAAAATAAAAGTAGAATCCATCATAAATAAAATAAATGGATTTTTTTTTTTAAATTAGTGTAATTATTTTTGTATACTCTTTATAAATTTTATTAGATGATTGGTTGTATTATTTTTTTAAATATAAAATATCAATCACATTAATATAGCGTATAAAAATACATAAAAGAATTCAAAAAATTATGTACTCAAACTAAATCTGCACCAATCATTTTTCTATTCGACAGATAAAAAATGATTAGTAGAAGTGAGAGGCATGTCTCAATCAGACAAAAAAGCACTCCAATTTTCAGTCCACCACGTTACCTGGGCTTCTTTAGCTCGTTTAGACCGATTCCTTTACGGGGTAGTAGTACATTTGTCGATTACAATAAGGAAAAAAAAAAAGAAAAAAGAAAAAAAGAAAAGTACAAAACAAAAGTAGCCTAATATATATGGATTCCCACACATTTACCCATCTATTTTCTTCCTTCCGCGTGCCTAAGTGATGTCATGATATTATCTTCTTATATAAAGAGAAGGACTCGGACCCTAAGGCACGAAAAATCAATGCCGCACATGATGTCCACACGAAGCTTCCCTTGTTCCTTGATATGTGCCACAAGGGACGATCACTTGCGAAACCCGTTGTCGTAAACTCGTAGAGATGCAATTTCCTCCACTTTTTCATCGTTCATTGTGTAATCATAGATATTGCCCATGGAGCAAAGGCACTGGTCAGATTAACCATATTTATAATTATAGAGTGGGTAAGCCGCACTTATTTATTTTAAAATAAATAAATAAATAAATATGATATATATATGAAAAAGTTTAATTTTTTAATAGTAAATTTTATTATTTTTTAAAAGGAACGTTTGTATAATTCATGACTATATCTAATATTACTTATCGAGTAATCACTACATTATGATTTTTGTGTTTTTTTTTAACGTGAAACAGCACAAATTATATTTTTTATGATTTTTTTAGCACGTTAAAAAAGATTATTATTATTTCATTAAATAGTTACTTAATAATCTTAATTCTGATTATGGAAGATGATCGATTGGTCTTCTTAATACCAAATGATTATGACCATGTAGAAAAAATAATGAGCATTTTGAAAACGTGGCCTTTTTTAGAGCATACATAGACTATAGTTTTTAAAATATGACGGTCAGGAAAAGTTACATAGACTATGACTTTCAACATTATTATTATTAGTTGGACCAAACAATTATTTTAAAACTGACCATTGTCTGAGTGCTTTTGCAACTAAATGAACGGGACTAAGCAATCTATCGAAGTTGCCTGGTAATGGATGATTTCTCTTCCTTTTTTTTTTTCTTTTTTTTTTTTTAAGTATCAGGTTAATAAAATGGATGGTACTAGAGAGTCCAAATTTGGGTTCTCTATTTTTTGCCCGTTGGATATTTTTAATTTTTTTTTAGTTTTTCTATTTACTAATTAAAAAAATATTGTTTGATAATATTGTAAATTTTTTTCATTTTTTAAAAATATTTAAAAGTGTTAAAAAAATGATGTGAAAAAAAAATTCAATATTTTCTTAATTAGTAAATAAATAAAAACTAAAAAACAAATAAAAATGCCCAACAGGCAAAAAAAAAAAAAGAGAGAGCCCAAATCGGACTCCTAAGTATTTTCCTAATAAAATAAGGTAATTTGATACGGTCATTATATGAACAAATATTTAATAAAAATATAAACAATAAAGAATAAGACGTATGAAATTTTGAAATGATGAATAGCTAAAATAGAAAATAGTATTTTTATTTTAAAAACTCTAAGCTAAACTTTTAAGAAGGGAAGTGATTGCTCTAAGCGATCATCCCAGCATTTTTTAATATTTAATTGAAAAAAAATTTCTTTGAAGTCTGCATAAAGGATGCAAATTTCACACTGTTAATATAGCATGACTTAATTTACAAAAGAATTTAAAAGTCTGAAACTTGCAAATCAAAACGTGCTACGTTAATGGTGTGGATATCTGGATGGTATGTTATCCTCACTGACTTATATGTAAGATGACTCGACTTTAATTAAATCATTAAATGTGAGGATTAGGATCGGATCCCTATATTCATTTGTTATTTATTTCTAGAGAATCAATAATGTAGTATTATATGTATGAGTAATGCTAGATACAATCATGAGTTATACAAACATCATGCACTCATTTTAAAAGAATATGATTTACTGTTTTTTAATTTAGATCTCATATTTTAAAATGAGTGTACAACGCTCGCATATTCTATAATTTTAAATATCATTTATCTTATATGCACATGTAAACTCTACAAATCAAGCTATTTATTTTTGTTATGGTTTAAAAAAAATTTATCCAACTTTTAAGGCTTGAAATAAATACAAGAATTGTATTGTATGACATTTATTACATAGAAGAGTTCTTCTGATAAATCTGAATACTCAATAAATATTATAAATTTCACATAAACATCTTAAATTTAAAGTTTTTGTAGAATTAAAAAAAAAATCTCCAAATCCAGATTTTACGATATATATAAGGTTGAAGTTATTTAATATTTTTGTTGAAGAAAATACAAAGCTTAATGCCCTAGACTGCAGAACAAAGGATTATCCCGAACTAACAACAAGATATTGATGATTATTCTCAAATAACGCAGAACAATATATGATACGAGGAGATAGAATGTAATAAAAATAAAGGTAAATAGAACGAGTTACCACTCTTCTTGGTTAAAGTGTAAGACTGTTCATTGGGGTTGAATTTTTTTTCTGTCTAGTCCAAAATCTGGATAATTGGATTTCGATTATGGGTTCCGACCCGGATCAAACCCGAGCCGAAAACCCGTATGGCAAACTCCGAATCTATCCGATCCAGAATATGGATATTACACCCAGATACCAAATTTTAAACCCAATATCCGATTTTATATAATTTTTTCACTCCAACATTTTCTCTCTCTCTCCTCAATTATAACTTTTCACCCCCTTCGTCCTCTCTCTCTTTTCACCCTCTCTAACTCGCGTGGTCAGATACTCTGGAATGACAAAGATGAACT
>QEOT01122938.1:0-40738 GCA_003123785.1 Pterocarya stenoptera
AATGCCAGCTTAAAGTTACCAGACCTTTTCTGCAAAACACTATAGTTGATGCTGTTTAAAGTGACAAAATTATGGATCGAATACACAGTGAAAGAAGCTAATTCTCAAAACCTCGAATTACAAAGGGTTGACATGGGCAGTTTCATTCAGAAAGAGACAACCAAACACATCATTGAAGAAATCTTGACCTTTAATGACTCCCCCTCCAACTAGAGATTCGGTATCATACTTGCACGCTCTTGTACAGTCGGGACAGTAAGTCACCTTCATAACAAACAACATATCATTTTTTTGGATCCAAACAAATTAAATAAATAAATAACTGGAAGCTGGCATTCAGAGTTCCAAGTACAAACCTCCAGTAACTTTGGCTGGAAAGAGCTATCAAGCATTACATCCACACCATAGATAGCCCTCGATCTAGGACCATGCATCTCTGGATGTACTGCAGCAGCTGCCTCAAAGACCGACCGTATCATCTTTCTTATTCTTAGGTGGATCTCCAACCATTTAACTACAACAAACATAGGAATTACACTAGGAGTTGTTATGAGAAAGTGTGGGCTCCTTGGAAGACGAGCAATAATTATAGATGAGCAAGCCTCCATACCTTTATGTTCCTGTTCAAATTCTGTCACAAACTCTCGCGTGTTTTTATGACTGAATCTCCCACGATAGTTCTGGAAGCCATAAAAGTGATCATTGAATAAAGTAGAGCTTTCATTGTAATCGCAGAAACTTGTTTCTAAATAAAGTGGACAAATTTCATTAGATTCACTTTCACTCGGCCTTCAGGTTTAAATCCCATGGGAGGTGTCCATAACCAAATGTAACAGAAATTTAATAGAGGCTATGGTTAAAACATGGTGCATAGAAACATACCATGACAGTGAAGTGAGTCTCATATTCGAAAAAACTGTGCTTGTCCAAGGAATATGGGTTGTTTGCCAATCTAACCTGAAAATGAAAGTGAAAGAACCACCTTAAAAACTGAGTTGTCCTAAAGTAGATACCATCCGAAATAGGCCACTAACAGTGTTTTCATTCATCTTCAGATAACAATGCAACAGGTCCATATCATATAGGCATCTTTTTTATGTGCATATCATATAGGCAGCTAGCAAACTATTAGACCAAAGAAATTATGTGCATACCCAGAAAACGTCGGAAAGGAATAGTTCTAAAGGATTCATACTCCGAACCAGAACAATGTAACGAATATCAAACTTCTTCCCATTGAACAAAGCAGGGTGCTCAATATATTTTTGGCAAATTTTAGGCCCAGTCTCCATCAGACGTATGATAGCAGATAAATTATCAGTGACAGTTGTATCAATAGTTCGTGCCATGTTCCAAGGTTTTAAGATCCATAGATTGTTAAGCCCATCTCTACTGCGTACATAATAATCGCCAATAAGTTGAGCTAGATGGGTTTCGAGATTATAAGTGGGCTGCAACCATTCAGGAGATCCATGTGCCTGTTGGAAAGAAAATTACTCAAATTTAATGACAGACTAAGGTCAGTTCATTCAAGAGTGCTGACAGTAGCATGTAGATGAAAGCGAGCTTGCTTTCCTAACCTTCTGAATAGTCTCTGCCAAATGATGTTTCATGACAATACAAGCCTCAAAAGGAAATTGGTTTATGAATTGCTGATCCGTTATTCCAGCAGCCTTCTTCACATCCTCATCTACCTGCATACTAGTCCATATAATATCGGCATCCTTTGGTTCAGATGCTGTAAGCAAAAAAAATCATAGAAGAGAACTTACAGGAGAGAAGAAAGCATAGTAAAAAAAGACAACCTAAATGACAAATATGAAGTAATTATGGTCAAACAAAACCACCACCACTAAAAAAATCTAAGCTTTGCTTAGAGACCGCGGTACAGATAACTATTATGGAGCCTGTAATATCACATATCCTTATTGATATCTTGCAGATGCATAAACATCCAACTAATTTAGAGACAAAAGCTAAATGTTAAAATACAACCACAAAAGAAAATAAATATACTAATTAAAAGTCCATAAAGGAGTTTGAAAGCAGTGAAATGCAGCACATACTGATAACAAATTCCGGCCGTGTTAATAACTCCTCCACTTGAGGAATATCAGTGTAAACACATAAAGCAGATTCATCAGTACGATGTATAGTACTGGTTGTAGAAGACCGAATGGATGGAGAGATCAAGCTTCTCAATTGCAATTTCTGATGGTGTTTCTCGTACTCCTGAAGGAATTAATTTATCTTTAACTGATGAAAAAGTCAAAGTTTTAATGGTTAATGACAGTGAGAGTCACCATCTAATATAGAAATAGAAGACAATACATGGATAAAGTAATTCTGCGGAGTATGGAACCAAGCAGAGAGTCTAGCAGATCGTTGTTTGTCTTCCCCAATACCGAAAAGGAAATCACGGGTACACTCATCTCCTTTTTGAACATTCTGGGTTGGCCACAAAATAGAAAAGCTGAAAAAAAGAAAAATAGGAATTGTTTATGTCAACAATGTTGCTAATGCCATTTGCTTTACAACAAAGGCAAACTAGCATAAAAAAAAAAATGCATATCAAGTCCCAGTCCCACATGCATTTTTATAAGCCAAAAGCACAAGGTTCATATGGGTGTTGAAATTAACGGTATGGATGAATCAACATGTAGAACACGCACCAAGTAATTTTACATACTTCAGTAAATAATAAAGAATGAAAATCCATCAAATGCCAAAGTACTAAGTCAACATACTAAATGAAAAAATGGTATCTGCATCAAAGCAGCAAAGTAAAATCAAGAGAGATAAAAGGAAAACCTCACAGCTGATGCCAGATTCCCCTCTGGCATGAAGAGAAAGGGAGCCACCATGAAATTTGGCTCATCACTATGCCTCAGTGCCGAGCCCAGTTCATCCATCACATACCTACAAAGAATTCCAAACAACCATCACGACTTCAAAGTATCACTGAATACAGGATTTTTTTTTTTTTATCAATTTTTTAATGCATAACATTTGGGTTCTTAAATAAATGCATACCATACAGAGGTTTCATCAATCTTTTCCTCATCTGCAAGTCTATATGTCATCAAATATAGCCACATCGCATTAATAATACGATCAGCAAGAGTCTCCTCAGCAGTCCATTCAGGAAGACGTGGCTGAAGCATAGAGTCAATCACATGCTTTCCAGTTTCTAATATCTTTGAGGCATTGACACCATTCAGTTCAGAAAGTTCAGGAAGGGATTCAAGAATTTGGATGGCACTTTCTCCAAGGGGCCCAGGAATATCAACCTGTACAATGAGTTTTTTTTTTTTATAATTAACCTGTACAATGATTTAACATCTAGAAAAACTAACAAACTCTTCAAAGTCTTCAACAATAGTGTCTCTGTGGAGCATTGTAGCTATATCAAACAAAAATACCTCCAGAGACTGTAAGCAGGGAAATCCCTTCAGGACTCCCAATAAGTCACCACCTGAATTCAGTTCCAATGGATTCCCCCGCAGATTCAAGTATGATAGAGATGGCAACTCAACAGGGGAAAAAGCCTGAACAAAAGAGGAATTAGAGAAGTATTGGCAATGAGTACACTATTTGGACTAACTTATTACTGCAAACTGCACATACAAAATCCAAAAAGAAATTAAACTTTGTCCTTTTTTCTTTGCATATCTGAACTGCAAATAGATAATGTTCGAACCTTCTTGATCAAACTGTGGATACACCTATTCGAGAGGTCGAGAGAGGTCACACTCTCCAATGGACGGTCACCCTGATGGACTCTGCCTGGATTATCCTTTACATACACTCCTCCACAGAAGCCCAACGCCCACTCTCCGAAGTTGGCAGTGAATCGTGAGTTGTAGATTTCTAAATTCGGCAACCTTTGAAGAACCATATCAGCTAATTGCTCCTTGCTGGATTTTTTTATTTGGAAAAAAAATATTCAGTATTATCTCTTAATAAACAACCTACTTTTATACCAACAATTTCCAAAGTATCAACCAACATTACCAATTGTCGACAACCGGATTATTGTTAAGCCACAGCGCTCTTAAGTTTCCAAATTTAGTAACTTCTCGGGAAACTATTTCCATATTCTCAAGTTTATTTCCGCACAGACTCAGCGCAAGTAAACCCTAATTAGCATATCCAACAGAGAAAAACATATAGAGACGCTAAAAACATCCACAAAAATATTCTAAATGCCAAAAACTCAAGAAAGCATATCTTTCACACCGGGAATCTACTAGATAAGTCGAGGGACAACAGCGTGTCATCGTCAATGTCAAGCTCCTCAAGCTCTAACCACAAAACGGCGCCGTCTTGCCCGTTCTCTTTGGCAGTATTGATTTCACTTTCAACCAGTTCTGCAACTCTCAGTTCGGTACCGGTTTGATGCGAGACTCCGTCTACAGATTCATTGGTCTCTTCGGGATCGGAATTCGAATCGATGTCTTCCAAGCACATCAAAGCGGCCATCCTCTCTGCCAATCCCTGAACTTCCCGCAACTGAAAAAGAAAGACAAAAAAATAAAGTAGAAGAAAACGATATCTAAGTGAATGGAGACTAGGAGGTTATGCTGAAACCGAAGACCTGTTGGTAGGCGTCGGAGAGGCGGAAAGTCCAGGCGTGGTCGACGAGGAAGACGTGGGAGTCCTTGGGCATGAAGTCGGAGGTGAGGAAGAGACGCCTCTGACGACCGTCGCAGGTTTCGATTCTGAAATGGGCGCCGCCGTCGAAGGTATCCGACGAGAGTTTCCGGAAAAGCTGGTAGTGCAGCGATTGAGGGAGTCCAGACGCCGTGAGTAGCAGGCCGTGGACTTTCACGAAGTCCTCGTAAGTTTCGACTCTCTTGGCTACGGCCATTGCTCGGCGACTAAAGCAGAGTGGCTGCGAGGTCAGTGAATGCTCTCCGCACTGCTGCTTCAAGGGTTTAGGCGGTGGCGGGTTTTTATTTTAGGTAACCCCGCTTCAATGAGAAAAGTTATATTATCTAGCTGTGCAGACTGCAGAGGGCATTTAATAAAATATTTATACATAATTTAATTTAAAAGAAAATATTTAAAATGTTTTATCTGATAAATTTATTTAAGTGATATAGATGATGTAATGCTATATACAATCTTAGGATGGGCAAGCTACCTATACTTATTTAAAAAAGAGTTTTGTCACTTATCATCCACGTACCATACTTATTTTTATTTTATTTTATTTTACGTTTTGTTCCTCCTAAACTAATTAAATTATTCTATTCATCATTCATACATCACACATTTAAGACTGTAGGAAAGCTCCACAAAGCATGCACATATGACTCAACTTCTATTTCACAAACCGGGCATAAACTACTATAAGTGGTATTCTTGTTACTCAATCTTGAATCTTATTTTAAACTAGGGATATTTTTATAAATTCATTACTTAAGTACCCTAGATTTTAGTTTCTTCGCACACGATTTTTTGTCTTTTCCTTCTTCAATTGATTGGCATAGCAGAGGTCAGCCAAGGCCTAAGGCTCACAGCAATTGAACTTCCAAGAGCCACTCCAACTGATGCCGCTACGTGGCGGTGAAGACAAGCAAAATTAGGGGCGGGCACTTGCTTAGTCAAAGTCAGATTCTTCTAAATCCGACTTCGACTCCGACTTGTGTAGGCTTTTATCCGACTCCAACTTATCAGGGAGGAGTTGGATATGGGCATTCAGCTTTGAACCTTTTTTTAACTTCATATTTAGCCCATTTTAAAAAAAAAAAAAAATTATGAGTTTTCAAATTTCAACTTTTCTAAAAAATTTGAAACTAAAACTAAATCATTCACTGCTAATCTTCTATACTAATATCAAACTTATTTTTATACTAAACTTATACTATAGTGTCTAATTATATACCTATTATTTTTAATATCTAATTACCATATTACATGTTATTATATTATACTAGTGTATAATTTATTTATAACTTATTTGTAAACTAGACTTATTTCTAATGTCTAACTACATGTTATTATTCTTTAGTAAATTAATGTGTTATTTCAAAAAAAAATTAATATATGTGTAATTAACTTATTATACTAGACTTATTTAAATACTAGTGTCTGTGTTAAAGTAATACTATAATGTTTACATATACTAAAATATCATTAGTCTATTTATATTATAGTATAATTATATTATTTTATAATAATTAGTTCATACTAGTATGTTATTGAATTTAACTATATAAGTTTTAGTTATATAACATATCAAAGTAGGAGTGCAAAATCGGAGTCGAAGCATGAAATCGGAGTTGGAGGTGTTCGACTGGGAGAAAAAAAAAGAACCGACTCCAACTCTGTTTTGTCGAAACTAGAGCGGAGTTAGATTTTGAATTCAATTTTTAAATTTTTGTACGGCCTAAGAAAAACCGCAAAATATGTTTTAGTTCTTTTCTCTTCCTGTCTCACCATGAAATAACTCAAGGAAACTAGATCAGATTGTTGACGCTCAGCCCACGTAAACTGCTAGAAACCCCAACTCAACCACTAAGACATCATGCACTCCAAACTCAAGACCAACACCTTGTTGCACTACTAGAACACCATCCCTGCGAGGCCCACCTTGAAGAGCAGTTCAACTCACCAGCTTCTACACTGCGGAGGACTAGAACTGACAAAACCAAGCCAAAGTGTTCTCCTTCGCTGCACTGTTGACGTGGCCTTGTCCTCCGCAATATGTCACCACACCTTCAACTAGGGGTGTAAGTTTGGCGGTTCGGACCGGATAAACCGACTGGACCGAACTGTTCGGTCCGGTTCGGATCGGACCGAAATAGTGGAAGACCGGTTTCGGTCCATAGAAATCAAGGAATTCGGTCTTCGGTCCAGTCCCGGTCTGGGCACTTCTCGGACCGGACCGGACCGAAACTAAATATTAATATTTTTTATTTTTATAAATATATTATTTTATATAATAATTATATAATAAATTATGTAATTTNAGCTAAGCAACAGGACTTTTCATCTTTGAAAAAAAAAATGAAATTACTGTAGCTGAAGTTTTAAATGGAAAGTGTTTGACTAAACCAATGTGGGGCAACTTTTGCAGAAATATGCAAAATTTGAAGATGAAATGCTATTTGAAGAAGCCAATGCCAATGCTCTAACCGCGATAATTATTCTGGAATGTATTATATTAGAAAAAAATATCAATACATTTTATTTTTGTCCGATTCATTTTAACAATTAGGGGTGTCATATCACCTACCGAAAATTTCGATCCTTCTTTTTCCGGATCGAATTGGACCGATTATCTCTAGGTACTGGACCAGTCCATAGTTATTAGCAAGGGTGTAAGGCTGGCGGTTCGGACCGGATAAACCGACCGGACCGAACGGTTCAGTCCGGACCGAACCAGACCGAAATAATGCAAGGCCGGTTTCGGTCCATAGAAACCCAGGGAATTCGGTTTCGGTCCGGTCCCGGGGTGGGCACTTCTCGGACCGGACCGGACTGAACCTAAAATTAATATTTTTTATTTTTATAAATATATTATTTTATATAATAATTGTATAATAAATTATGTAATTTTCATCTAACCTAGCTCTATTTACAAGTAACAAATTAACAATTAAAAATGTAACATCATCAATATAATTATGAATTGATAACTAAACTAAATCACTATAAAGAAAAAAAAATAGTCTATAATTATTAATTATAAAGAAATCACTATAGTCTATAAGTTTATAACTAATAGTCTAATATATAACTATAGTAATAGTATAATATTAATACTATTATATAGTCTACTATATTATATAGCAATACTAAATCACTATAAGTTTATAACTAATACTAATATATAACTATACTAATAGTATAATATTAATACTATTAAAAAAATTTAATTATCATTTAAAAAAAAACCAAAATTGATAAATGAATTTGAAGAAAACGGCGCCGTTCGCATCAGCAGTTCTGCTTCATCAAAATTCAAAAATAAACCCTAGGTCCCTAACTTTCTAACTCTCCCAGACTCCCTCTGTGCCTCACTCTCTCTCAACTCTCGACTCTCGACTCTCACCCCACACCCGCACGGCCGCACCCCGTCTGCATCTCTGACTCTCTCATCTCTCAGCCAGCGGCCCAGCAACTGCAGCTAGCTCTCTCGTCCCTCGCCTCTAGCCTCTCATCTTTCGTCCCTCGCCTCTCGTCTCTCGCGAGTCTCCTCTCGTCTCTGTCTCCGTTTCTCTTCCAGTCTACAACACAGTGATCGACCCTCGGCCTCACCAGTCGGCAGTCACCACGCACAGTGGCACAAACCCTTCGGCCTTCACCTCACGGTAATTTACTAATTTTTTCTTTTTGTGTTTTTTAAATTACTATAAATTACAATTTATGACCGAATGGTTTTATTGGGATTCCTGAATCCGAAATTTAGGAATTTAGTGATGTTTCTAGTGAAAGTTTGAAGTGAATGTTTCGAGGAATTTAGTCTAATTTAGTGATGTTTCTAGTGAATTTTAGTCTAATTTAGTGATGTTTATAGTGAATTTGAAGTGAATTTTAGTCTAATTTAGTGATGTTTCTAGTGAATTTGAAGTGAATTTTAGTCTAATTTAGTGATGTTTCTAGAAATTTAGTGATGTTTGATGTGAATTTGAAGTGAATTTAGTCTAATTTACTGATGTGAATAGGAATTTAGTGATGTTTGGAATTTATGACCAAATGGTTTGTCATAAATAATTGTTGCATGTGTTATTTTGAAGTAATATTATTTCTTTAAATTATTTTTTTTTATTGTCAATAAAGGATTGTCCTAATTTCTAAATGTAATATTATTAATTTATTCCATTCTTTTTTTGCTAGATGGACTCTATTCCAGAATTTATTCCACAACACTCTACTACAGATGAAGTTGAGTCAACACAACCTACACAAGAGCAAGACATTCCTCCACTCCCACCCAATGTAAGTACTAATACTAGACCGAGTGGTGGTGGTAGATATAGGTCAATGGTTTGAGATCATTTTACAATAATACCAAAAGGTGATCCAAATAAACCTAGGGCTATATTTAATTACTGTGGTGCTTCATATGCATGTCATACTACGACCAACGGTACAAAGTCAATGAAATATCACATTGAACACCAATGTAAGAAAGGTTCGTTGAATAAGACGGATAAGTCCCAAACTACTCTTAGTTGGAAGGTGGATGAAGGAAGTGGTAGTGGGGGATTAGTGCCCATAGCATTTAGTGTTGAGGCTTGTAGGCAAGCCTTAGCAAAAATGATCATTCTTGATGAGTTGCCCTTTAGGTTCGTTGAAGGAGAGGGTTTCAAGTAGTTTATGCTCGTTGTTTGCCCTAAGTGGGTTGAGATTCCATCCTGTGTTACTGTTGCGAATGACTGTTTTAGTGTGTATATAAGAGAAAAAAATAAGTTGATAAGTGCTCTTTAAGGGCAACGAGTTTCCCTCACCACGGATACATGGACATCCGTGCAAAACCTCAACTATATGTGTCTCACTACACATTTTATTGATGATAATTGGAACCTACACAAAAGAATTTTTTCTTTTTGTTTAGTTGAGAATCACAAGGGTGATACACTTGGTAAGGCTATAAAGATGTGCTTGCATGATTGGGGGAGACCGAAAGTACTTGCAATCACACTTAATAATGAAAGTTCTAATAACGGAGCAATTTCTTACTTAAAGAAAAAAACCAAGAATAGGAGGGACACTATCTTGGAACATGAATTCTTGCATGTTCGGTGTTGTGCCCACATCTTAAATTTAATCGTCTGTGAGGGGTTAAGAGAATTTGATGAGTCTATTGTGAAGGTGAGAGGTGTTGTTAAATATGTTAAGTCCTCGCCTCAAAGGTGGACTACATTTAAGAAGTGTATTGGGTTGGAAGAAATTAATGACAAAAGTGGCATTTGTTTAGATGTACCAACTAGGTGGAACTCCACCTATATTATGTTAGAGGGGGCTTTAAAATTTCGAAAAGCTTTTGAACGGTTGGAAGAAGAAGATTCTGGGTTCCTTACTAGTGTTAGAGACGATGATGAAAATGATGATGAAATAGGTGATGTGGTGAATAGAAGAATATCAAAGAAGTTAGGGCTTCCCAATAATAACGATTGGGAGAAGGTAAGGTTGTTTGTAAGATTTCTTCAATTATTTCATGATGCAACTCTATCTTTTTCGGGGGGTAAATATGTGACTTGCAACTCTTTTTTTTCTAGAGTTAGTTAAAATAGCCGATGCAATTGCAATAGAGTGTGAAGAAGGAAGCCCCGTAGTGGGATTAATGACCACAAATATGAAGAAAAAATTTGAAAAATATTGGGGTAACTTGGATAATATGAATATTTTGTTGTTTGTTAGAATTATTCTTGATCCTCGTTACAAGTTTAGATATTTTGACTTTGCATTGGAAGAGATGTATGCCAATGATCCCACAAAAGCGGTTGATTTGAGTTGGAAGGTTCGAGATGCTTTAACCCGCTTGTATAAGGCATACGTTGAGAATGAGGAAGGTAACAATTCTAATCTACAACAAGCTCAACAGCAATGCACAAGTTCCCCATGTGAAGCAATAAATACTACAGATGGTAGTGGTAGTGGACTTACTGGTAGACATAAGGATAGGACAGCAGAAAGAATGACCATATTTCAGCAATGGTTAGAGTCGAAAAACTCTTTGGAAAACAAGAATGAGGTTGATAGATACCTAACTGATAATTGTGAGAAGGCATTTCCTAATTTTGATATTCTTAATTGGTGGAGGGTTAATTCAATTAGATATCATGTGCTTTCAAAAGTTGCACGAGATGTACTTGCAATATCGGTATCTACCGTTGCCTCTGAATCTACATTTAGCACAGCATGTCGTGTCCTTGATCCTTTCCGAAGTAGTCTATCTCCGATGATGGTTGAAGGTCTCATTTGTACACAAAATTGGCTTCGTTCTTCTTCTACTCCAATCAACCTTAGGACTTTAATGGATGAGGTGGAGGATTTTGATAGGCAGTTGGGTATGTTTCTTACTGCATTTTATAACTCTTAATTTGTTTATTATTCTTTTATTATTAATAGTAATAATTCTTAATTTGTTTTGTTTATTTATTGTGTAGAACTTGTTCGTGACGGTGATAATTCTATTGAGGCGTCAAATACAATGTCTACAACTAATGCAAGCTAATGAGGTGAATCTGTTTTAGCTTGTTTGTTTTTAATTTTCGCTTTTGCTAATTAATTGATTTGTTTACACTTTACATCATACTGTGAAAATCTTGCAGGTATGCCATGCCAAAAGATGCAGGAGGCTACGACTTAGGAGCTGCCAGGAGAATAATTGAAGTGAATTTGTATTGATATAAATTGTAATTTGTATTGAGAGACGAGAGTTATGTTTAATTATATTTTTTTAGTCTTTTAGACCTTTTAATTTTTCAGTTTTTTGGACTTGTATAAGTTTTAGTTTTCATTATCTATGCTTGGGATTTGAATGGTTGTTTTTATTTTTCTCTCTTTTAGAAGTTAAATTTGCTTGAGAATGTTATTTCCATTTTTTTTCGTTATCTAATATAATTTTTAGTTTAAGTTTTTAATCTTGTTTAAATTGTTTGGATGGATATAGATAATTTTTTTTTTTTAGTAAAACCTTTTATTCAAATATATTTTATATAGACAATTGGATATATTTTTATTTTCCTTTAAAGTTATTTTTTGGCTTAAAATTGGATAAAATGTTAGTAGATTTTTTCTGTTGGGCCAAAATAATATAGGAAATTTGATTGGGCTAATGGCCCATTAAGAATAGTGTGGACCGAATAGGACCGGACCGGACCGAATTGGATCGGACCGGTCCGGTCCATATGTCTATTCAGTCCGGTCCAGGGTGACAAAATCCTGGACCGAATTGGTCCGATCCGGTCCGTAAAACATCCTCGGACCGGACCGGACCGAATTCACCCCTACCTTCAACCATCCTTTTTTCTTTTGGTATTATATGTTTTTTAATGAAGTACCATATAACTGCACAGAAACACACCACCGTTTGCCTTTACCTCAAGTCTCTGCTTTCTCCATTTACAGCTAGCTCATGTTTCCTTCATTTGATTTTGTTACCCTGTGAAATGGTATTATTTTATTGATATTTTCCTGCAAAGTACACGTACATTGAGTATAGAAATATATGTGCACAACAGTGGCTAAATTTACGGATTTGAACAAAGAAAGAGGAAATCAAATTATGGACAATGTGCTGGCAATCATAAGGACTTGATCTTCAATGCTTGATCTCTAGGAGTGTCAGCCTTAGCATATTTTTGGGATTGGCTGAATTTGTGACTATGGAAACTCTATCATGCCCCTTCAAGCTCATCGGGATGGGACAGACAATGAGCTTGTTTCGAAGAAGAGAAAATTTAGGAGCAATTAGTAGTTTAATGAGAATGTCTGCAAGTTGATCTTTCCCAGAGATGAATGGAACTTTTAAGTGCCCATGAACAATTCTTCCCACACAAACCGGAAGTCAATGGCTACATGTTTTGTATGGGCCTGAAAAAACAAATTGATTGAAAGATAAGTGACCCAATATTGTCATACCACAAACTAGGAGGTTGATGGAGAAAAATACCAAGTTCTTTGAGAAGACCCTGGATTTAAATGAATCCAGCTGTAGAATTGGCTAAGGCTCTATATTCAACTTCGGTGCTAAAGCGAGCGACAGTTTGTTGTTTGCTAGAGCTCCAAGGAATCAAGGGAATGTTGGCTTACTTCGAAGCTAAGTGCCTCCAAAAGACTGTAGATCTCGCCGCCGGGGGAGGGGGCAGAGAGAGAGAGAGAAACAAAATTTGTATTAATTTCCCAAAAGATGCCATACACATAAATCAGTTCCCACTTCTAATGACAAAGAATACAACAAATGACATTCTCCACGTTCAACCAATGAAAAGCAAAAATGACAATAATAGAAAAAGGGTATAAATGTAACATGGACTCCTATAAAAATGTCCTCCCAAGGATCTGCTATGGAATAACTATAGGAGCTTTTGCATTGAATCACCATCATTAGCAATCACTGACCTCTACTTATAGTATAGAAGTCCACCCTTAAATGAGAATTTCTAGGATAAGGTGCCTTCCTCAAATTGAGAAATTAAGCCCACTGTGTAAAGGGTTCTTAGTTAAGATAGACAAAGCCGAAATACAGGCCTCCAATTCTTGCTTAGCACCTTCATCTCTCCTAGATAGGGTATGAACAATCTGGTTGTCCTGTCCCTTTTTAAACTCCACCACTAGGTCATAGCCAAGTTACTTAAAAATCCACTTCTGTTGCATAAGGCCCTTACCTTATGCTCTAACAGGTATTTGAGCCTTTGATGGTCAATCCTAACTATGAAGAGCTGGCCAATTAGGTAGGGTCTCCACTTCTGAATGGCAGCCACTAAGACATAATCTTTCTTTTCATAGGTAAACCATGCCAAAAATCTTCCCTTGAGAACTTAACTGAAATAGGCAATAGGTCTATTCTTCTACATCAGCACATCCCTTTTAAGTCTACCCAATGCATCACATTTTATGACAAAGGGAGTTAAGAAATATGGCAAAGCTAAAACTGGGGGTTGCATGACTCAGGGTCAGCTCTCACTCCGAAGGACAGATCATTGGTACTTTTAGAGTCAATTGGATTTTTCATGCTAATGCTCTCTAAGCTCAAACTTATGCAGCTATGATGGCTGTCAAATTTTGCAACCAAATTGGACTTGAGCATATTATCCTTGAAGGAGATGCTCTCCAAGTGGTCATAGGGCTTACTAAGGAAGCTCATGATTGGAGTCAACCTGGTTTAATACTTTCAGACACCAAAACATGGTTGAAGTCCTTCACAAGATGGTCTATAAGCCATACAAATCATGAGGCCAATTTCACTGCTCATAACCTAGCCAAAGATGCTCTTAACTTTCATTAGAATTTTGTGACATTAAGGAAATTCAGGATTGTATTCACTCTACTGTCATAAAAGAAATGATGCAATCTTTGTTTTTTTTTTTCTTTTTTAAGGCAGAACAAACTCCATTAATTCATAACGGGACATTACAACATTATCCTAAAACATATAGAATACAAGCCAACTATTGCTTTTTAGGCTCTCCAATACACAAATTTCTTTGTGTCTGGCATGGTCTAATCCATTACTATAACTCCCTACAAACAAACTATCTAAAAGATAGCACTTTATTCTAAGACAGATTTAACAAAACTCACATTCTGTCCTAAGACATAATTCACGAACCCCACAGTCTGTTTAAGACGAAGTAGATGACATACTCTATAGACAAAAATTCAAGAGACAATATTTTTTTTTTTAAATTTAAAACAAAGGAAATAACATAAAATATAAAAGATACATGAGAAAATAGTAAATTACAACTTTGAAAGCTATAGATTTCACATTTTTAACCTTAAAGGAAATAAAAAATGCAAACATCGAGACTATAGTCCACTCCGGAAGTATGGTGGAACTTCAGGTCTGAAGAAACCGATGGCCCTGGTCCCACAGATAGAGCTCCCCTTACGGTGGCACATGAATGTTAGAGCGCACTTTGGGTCGTGTGTGTGGCTCACGCGCCGTTTTGTTCGACGGGATTCTTCATCCGTTCAAAGGATCGGTGCCTTGGAAATCTTGTGGTGGGGCGCGTGATGGTTACTTGGTTTCGGAGAACAACAAATCTGCATTTTACCTTACTGTGAACGAGAAAACAAAACAACCAGAAAAATAAAAATAAAAAAACTAGAGAGAAGAGGGAGGATGGAGGAGGGAGGAAGAGAGGAGGGAGGGAATCCTCCCTCCCATCTGAGTGTTTTGAGGGAGGCATCTGTTTTTTCTTTTGAGAGAAAAGGGAGAGAGAGAATCAAACAAAAATATATTCTCCTTCTTTTGATATAAAACAAAAATAACAATATACAGCTTGAAAATATAATAATTCTTTGGAATTTCTTAATGCGACGTCTAGACATTTATTTTCATGTATAAGGTATTTATCTGCTATTAGAGTGGTTATAAATAAATTTGGAAAATTATTGTGTAATTCTGGAGTACGGACGAAGTAGCATTCCTAACTTATCATAATATTTCATGATATTAAAATTGTTTGTGTAAGCATTTATTTTGAATGATATGGGAGTGCTGCACGTGTCACCCTCTTTATTAAAAAAAAAAAAATCAAAAACAAAAAACCACAACATAGCATAAATTATCCAATTAAATTGTGAAAATGTTAAAACCAAACTGTCGAATTTAATGCTATTCCCTTGCGGCTTAAGATATTTTAAAATTGTCTATAGAAAAAAGTCTTTAAAAGAAATTTTCTATAAATTATATTATCATCTTCCTTTTATCTTACTTCAATGATTTGTCGCTGCCCATTAACATTTATTTTTACCAAAAAAAAGAATGATTGAAGAGTAGTAGAAAATGTCATATTTTACAAAGTAGAATGAAAATATGATAGGACTGTAGTATTATGCTCGAGCTGGTATGTATAATACATATAGTAAGGTTCTTATATGACATAATTTGATTTAGAATATTAATTTAGAATTTAAATCTTACAAATCAAATCTTTCTATTTAAGTGACGTGGATGATGTGTTCTACACACCGATTTAAAAATATAATAAATTATCTTTTCTTTTTATATTCTCAAATTGATATGCAAAGTATACAATCTAAATAATTTAAATGATAAAATTTAATTTATAAAAATCAAATTTTAAAATCTATTTTTTAAATAAAATTATATCATATAAAAAATTTATTATAAATATTGGAGTTGTAAATTGGATTTTCTATTCAAATTGAGAACCTCAATTATAATAGACCTAAAAAATTATTATTTTATTCTACCGGATAAACCGGAGATAATTAAAAATAAAAAGGGAAAAATGTCAAATAATTAAAATGAATTTAAAGAAAATTGAAATTGTTAACAACAGCCTTGACTCTTCATTAAGGATAAGGTTGGACTCTTATGCCAAAAAAAAAAAAAGAAAAAGGATAAGGTTGGACTCTTTCCTCGGTTATTCCGTTTCTTTGCCTTAAGTTTGTTCTGTTACCAAATCCGTAATCAAAAGCTTCTCTGTCGAAATCTCTTTTCATCAACGGCGAAAATTTCGCCAGCCCATGTGCTGCTCTTTTACTTTTGATACCCGCCGCGACTATCATCTCAGTCCCACCCACTGTTTTTTCTGCGTTCTCTTTTCAATTCCTCACACGGACACAGACACTCCTGTCCTTCTATTTGAAACGATGTCGATCACGATCACGATCGAACGGTCCGAATACATCCACGGTGGTGGCGCGCCGTATAATCCGATCTACGACTCGACGCCTTTCCCGGCGGACGACAGAGGTGCTGACATGGACTCCTGTAGCTCTTCGTCGATCGGGAGGAACAATGAATCGTCGTCGAACGGTGATGATGAGTCGGAGGGAGAGAGTGAGGTTCAGAGCTCATATAAAGGACCGTTGGATACCATGGATGCTTTGGAGGAAGTTTTGCCGGTCAAGTACGTATTTTTTGGCTACTCTTTGGCTTTTACTTTAGTGTGTTGTGGTTTAATTTCAATTTAAACTGGTAGTTTTTGTGTTTTGGGATAACTTTGTGTGGTTTTGTTTATGGGCTCGATTTGATTAACCATTGAGTTGAGGCTTGCGAGATGAGTATAATGAATTTATATGTTTATTTCAGTACGTAGAACTTAGAGAACTAAGCTTATCGTTATTAGGGTTTACTTTTGAGAATCATTAAGTAGTACTATTTTCATTTCTGGTTAGTGGATTTCTCCTCTAGAGATGATGAGGGGGAAAATAGAAGAAGAAGAACCTCCGTTTGTGAATTTACTTTTATTTGGTTGGATTTCATATTGCTGGTGGGTGAGGTAGGCGGTGGTGTCAATGTCTTTGGCTCAGCTTGAGTGGCGTTAATATTTGTTTCTTCTTGCTTATTGGTTGTTTCCTAATCCTAGTCTTTATGATCCTCAATACCAATCAGAGTATATAACAAAGCTTGTCGGGGGAAGTTGTGACTTTTGGGATTTCTGGGTTGGTAAAGTGGGAGTGTTCATATAACATGAATTTACGGGTCTTACTATATTTTCTGCAAGCTTTCATACAACTTTCTGGAATTTTCGAATTTCACAATTTATTGTTGCCTAATATTCCAGGTTTATACTTCTGTAAATATCTAAATGCCAATTACTTTACTATTGATCAATTGCAATTCGAATATCACTGGGCTTTCCATTCAGAATAAAAGAGAACAAGTTTTCAACATTCTTGTACTCCGGATCATTTATTCTAGTTATGAATATGCTAGTTGCATGAGTTAGGTTAAAACAGAAAGTGAAAGAGAGAGAGAGAGTTCATATGTTATAAGTGCTTAGAAATATACTGCTGCTTTCTTTAGAGGAGCCTGATTGTCGAAGCAGGTTTCTCACTTCAATATGCAATTTTGTACTGCAAGTTTCCCCATTTTTTTTCTTCATTGAAGAAAATTTCCTGTATCACTGAGTTATTCCCAAGGGGATCATTTTGACTGGAATAATGCATCTTCAAGAGTATATATATATATATATATAGAGTGTGCGTCACCTGTCTTCTTACAAATGTATTAGTTGGACAAGAATTTTATTGGGTTATCCATTGTTTTCACTGTTATCATCCGGCTTCTTATTCTTCTTGCAATGTTCATTCTCTCATGCCAGGAGAGGTATATCCAACTTTTATAGTGGCAAGTCAAAGTCCTTCACGAGCCTAGCGGATGTCTCATCTGCTATTTCTGTTAAAGAACTTGAAAAGGCAGAAAATCCCTATGCCAGGAAACGCAAGAATTTATTAGCTCGTAGTAATTTCTGGGACAAGAATCACAATCACCCTTTGAAAAACAATGGTAGTGGGATATCAAAGAGAGTAACTCACTCCAGTCGAAGTACATCTCCTATGGGGGTGACTATGACCGGCCCTGGAAGCAATGTTAAAGGTGAGGACTCCAACTCTTTCTCTGCATCACCATCATTCTGTCTTCCACCTCTGCATCCGCAAGGTAAAAAATCACCCTGCAGTAGCTCATCGCCACCATCTCCACGACGAAATTCTCCATGGCGGTCATTCTCTCTGTCCGATCTACAGTGTGTAGCTGAAGCCACTCCTAACATAACTGACTTGGCAATTTGTAGTGGAGGCAAGGACAATGAATTACATTGACATTTTAGCATTTGTTTCATCACAGGTCGGATCTGAGGTTGGAAGCTTGTTTTCTGTGCTTGTTCTTTGCAGGCAGTTTCTTGGATTAATCACACAATTTTACCCATTGTAATAATAGATTTAGGTGTACCATGATCTGGGCATTTTGAGAATATGATTGTAACAGTATTTGTTTTACCACTTTTTTCGGCTTTAGCCTTTATGTAATGACCAGAATGCTTTATTGTATCATAGTAGAATTTAAATCTTTGCTTCACCTGTCAAAGCTGCTTTAGCTGTCACCAATCTAGAAAAGCAGTCATCTTATTTGAGGTAGAATGATATAAAATGGCAAGAGTTTTTAACAGCTAATGGTTTACTCAAATGATAAGGAAGTCCTCCAAGCTATACCAAATTACTACATGAGTGTTTTCAAGCTCCAAGTTAAGCTTGGCGGTGAAATCTGGGAGATGATGGCCAGGTTTTGGTGGGGTTTTAAATAAATCGAGAAGAAGATTAGATGGTGTAGTTGAGAAAGATGGGGAAGTTCAAGGCAATTGGTGTGTTGATAGTTTAAAATTTTGGAAGGGTTTAATAAGGCATTACTTGCAAAACAGTGTTGGCGAATCTTTGTTAATCCCACCTCCCTTGCTGCTAGGATTATGAAAAAAAAGTATTTTAAAAATAATGACTTGTTGCACTCTAAACTGGGTTCTAATCCTTCTCTGATTTGGAGAAGCTTTTGGGGTGTTCTTTACTTACCAAAGGAAGGTCTTATTTGGAGGGTGGGTAATGAAAAATATATAAAAGTTTGGGGGGATAGGTGGATCCCCAAACCTTCTAACTATTGTGTACAATCCCTTATGAAGAACCTGAATGGCAACTCAAAAGTGGAGGTGTTGATTGATGCTGCAAATGGCTGCTGGAAAGAGGAAGTGATCAAAGTCATAAGACTGTTCATTCGGGTTTCGGACTGGATATCCGGGTATACCCGGCTCGGAATCCGGATTCACTGCACAACTTAACTTGGGTTATGACCCGGGTGTCAGAACCCGGATGTATCCGGGTTTTTACAACCCAAAAATCCGGGTTCCGAGATGTACCTAGGTAGGTTTTTTTTTTTTTTTTTTAATATACAAAGGCTATATTATTAAGTTTTTTAAAGAAAAGGATAATGCTGAAAATCATTTTTTTTTAATCTAGAAGCCTATATTCTATTACAATTTTTTCAAGAAAAAATTTTGAAAAACATATTTTTTATATATAAAACAAATAATTATCCTTTTAACTAAATGCATCTAAAAAAAAAAAAGAAATTCAATATTTATCATTTAAAATGCATGCAACATATAATGCAACTCACTTATACATATTACATTATTTGATATTTTATACATTATATTATAAAACACAAATTTACAAGTCATGATTGATCATCATCAGTTTAATCAGGAAGAGCTTTTGGAATACTTGTTGGGAGATCTCCTTCATTGCTCCCCTTGCATGTCGAACTTCTATCACAATTCCAAAACATGCCGAGCTTCTAGAAACCAGAGGCATACCCCGCCATCCCCTTGCACATTAATATAATAAAGCAAAAGACATGGCAATCAGTTAAATAAATAGCTTGTATCTCCACAATATCCCACAAACGCCATCTTAATCCACTCTGAAAAGACTCAGAGAGAAAAACAAAGCAAAATGATATGAAATCTTCAGCCTTCATGTGTTTACATTTGAGCAACAAATAAAAAAAAAAAAAAAATAGCACAAACAAAATGATGCTATCTCATAGTCAGCTTTGTTGTTGACTTGTTCATGACTTCATGTTAGAGAAAAAATATGTAGTAAAAAATTACTCATAATATTCCACAATATTACTGTGTATGCAAGAAATTAGCGATGATTTATTATTAATCCTTCTAGAATGTAGCTAGCAATCAACTAATTATTGACTTGTGGAGGGATAGAACCAAACAGACCCTATTTGTAGCAAATCAATCGGCCTAGACATGCATGCATACCTCAAAAATCACCTGCTTAGTGCATGGTGACATTTAATTGGGAGCTTCATGACAACCAACTGGTTTTCAGTTAGTAGAAGTGATATTGATTCTAGGCATGTTACCAGTTATTTTTAAATTAGCAACAACACTAGAGTTACACAATCACTTTTTGCATATTGCATCAGCGTTTTTTAAGCATCAGAAGAAAATGTTGATTTCACTTTTTGAATTACAAACTCACTTTTTTTTTTTTTTGGTAATCGAAGATTTTTAGTATAAGCTAATTTGAGGATAGAATAGGATCATATTGGAAGAAGTATGTTAAGCACTGGCCATTATTACATAGAGAGTTTGATAGTAGCACTCCATGGACACCATAACAAATTAAACCAAATAACAAGAAGGCAAGAAAGTCAAGTATGAGAAGCCCCAACACATGCCACTCCTCACCTTCTTTCTTGCTATACTTAGTTGGCAAAGGGACCACATTAGATATACATTGTCTGCTAATATCCTTATATATCTATTTACAAGCATAGCTATCTACTTTGTCTCAAATGATTTGTTTTATTTACATAAAGACTACCATTTTATCAAACATATGATGTTTCTAATAGCAATCCCCAACCAGAAGTGTGGGCAAACCCAGCATAAGATCCAAATATCAATCCAACACTTGTAAATTCAAAAAACAGAACAAGCACCCATGTGAAGGAGATACTTTATTCAACCAGAAAAATGCTAGCACCGAAAACCCTAAAAAAAACCCCTATTATTATGTTCTTAAACTATGGTTTTTTGTTTGAAAAGCAGATCTCCACGAAATAATGCAAGAAACTGATTTTCTAAGAACATATACCAGATCTACACACTCAAAAAAAAAAAAAAAAACCCAAAAAAAAAAAAAAAAAAAAAAAAAAAAAAAAAAAAAAAAAAAAAAAAAAAAAAAAAAAAAAAAAAAAAAAAAAAAAAAAAAAAAAAAAAAAAAAAAAAAAAAANTCAAGCCTTATATAATCACATATCTACATATGGATTTTAATGATAACAAATGAATTCAAGCATAAAGGAATCTCAAACTCAAGTTGTCTTATACAATGAAGCCAAACATATCAATGAACCAAGCATGAGCAAGAAAGAGAGCAATCTCGCAAATAAAACTCTTAGAGTAATTTTGTACATCTCTTAATAAAATTTGAAATTAGATTGAAGCTCAAAATTAATCTTTTATCAAAAAAATCAATTGTATTTTTCACATGTGCATGAAATATTTGAAAATTAAAAATTAAAAATTTGAATTTTTGGAAGATGATTGATTGTCATCTTTCACATGTATATGACATGGTTAAAAGTTTAAATTTTAAAAATTTGAAAGATGATTGATTGTCATATTTTACATGTGCATGCTTGATTTAAAAATTTTGAAATGTGAATGATGTTGTATTTGACATGTGAATCTTTTTAAATTTGAAAATGAAGTCTCATATACCTATAAATAGCTCATTTGAGTTCTTTAAATTTAGAACAACACATACAACAACAAGAGCATACAACATTCATTAAAAGCTTTCAATCTCTCTTCTCTAAGCATTGAGCCTTAACCCTTATTCATTTTGAGAGATATATTTTTTGCGCTGTATTGTTTTTATTTCACTCATTGAGGAGTGTTTTCTGATAACTTACCCACTTAAGCTCTTGTATCAGTAAAAAGGTATGTATAACTCTTGTATGTGTAGAAGATATTCTACACAGAGAATAGACGTTGAATCACCATGTGTAAGGTAATTGCAAGTATAGAGAGTGTTCTACACGGATTTTTTGTAGCAATAATGCTCAAAGTTGTAATAGGTTTCTTTCTCTAATTGAAGGAGATTAGATAATAAATTTAAGAATCCTCAAGGGGTATATAGCTTGAGACAAGAACGTAGGCAGTGAGCCTAAACCTTGTTAAAATACTGAGTTTGCTTCCTCTTACCATTACTCTTTATATTTACTACTGCTTCCTATTTTGTTCATATTTTATATTGTGTATTTAATTTATAATTGCAGATTTTTAAATACAATCCAATTCACTCTCCTATTGTGTTAGTCATTTGGGCAATAAGTAGTATTCAGAGCAATGACTCTTTTATAAGATTAACTATCTTTTGACTTAAGATCTTATAGCTAACATTGCAGTTACATTTGGTGAAGGCCAATCTAGCAGTCGGCTTCCACTATTTTGTGGAGAAAATTACACATTCTAAAAACTAGAATAAGAATTTTCTTTCAATCTCAGGGTCGAGACATTTGGAGATGCATTGTAAATGAACCTTATATCCCAACAAAAGTTGTTGATGGAGTAAATGTTAAAAAGGAGGAAGAAGAAGAGTTTGATTGTGAAGACGATAAAATTGCAACATTGAATTCAACAGTTATAAATCTCCTATATAATGTTCTCAATGGGAATGAGTTAAACAGAATAATGACTTGTAAGGCAACACAGGAAATTTGAGATAATTTGGAAGTTACTTATGAAGAAATTTCGCAAGTCAAGGAATAAAAAATTTATATTATTATTCATGAATATAAAATGTTTAAAATGAATAATGATGAATCTATTTCTAATATGTACATTTGTTTCACTAACATCATAAACAGGTTGACAGCTTTCGACAAAGTCTATTCCAACGTTTAGGTAGTAAGAAAAATTTCCAACTCTCTGCCAAAATGCTAGGAATCAAAAGTACTGGCGAGGATTCTTGAAGCTAGAAACCTCAAGAAACTCAAAGTAAATGAACTCATCGGGTCACTTACCATGCATGAGTACAAATTGAAAAGAGGAAAAAAAGAAGGAAAGCCAAAGAAGAGCTTGTTACTTAAAATTGTTCTTTATGAAAGCGAAAATGATGAAGATGAGGAAAGTAATGATAAAGATAAAGAAGTTGTGATGATAACAAGGAGAATTACAAGTTTTCCAAGAAAGATACAAGTAAATATGACTTTTTCACTTGTTACAAATGCAATAAGCCTTGACATATCAAGGTGGATTATCCTCTGCTAAAGAAAGATCAAAACAAGGGTAAGAAAGCAATAAAAGTTACATGGGATGATGATTTAAGCAGCTCAGACAGCGAAGCAAGCAATGAAGAATATATAAATTTTTGTCTTATGGCTAAAAACGACCTTGAGATAATAAATCTTGATAATATTAAAAATCCTTTATATGAAGAACTTGAGAAATTGAGTATCAAATATACTATTTTGAAAAAGAAAAATTCTTCTTTAACAAACAAAATTAATGTTTTAAAAAAAGAAAACATAATTTCAAAAGATAATAATCAAGAGTTGGAAAAGAAAATGACTGATTTATAAAAAATTGTTAAAAATTTACAAACGGGAAAAGAAAGTTTGAAAAACTTCTTGGTAGCAAAAATATGTTTTTGACAAGGTATGCTTAGGATACATGCCAAAACAAAAATACAAACCTTATAAAAACTTCTTTGATAACCCTTCTAAATCAAAGTCCAGTATTTAAAATTCTTTTGATAAAAGAAAATTTTTCAAAGAAAGATACTATTACAATCACTTAAATTATTCGTATATGTTATATGTTATTTGCAATTTTTATAATAGAAATGGTCATAATTATTATGCTTGTTCCATTAGAAGAAAACATACAATGACTATTAGGGTCATATGGGTACCTAAAATCTTGTTTCTTCTAATACTAATAAATGAAGGACCCAAAGAACTTGGGTACCAAGAAAAATCTTTTTAATTGTTTTTGTAGGTATGTATGAAGTCCTCCATAAGTAAAAGCAAATAGGTTTTTAGAAACAGGAAAGATGAGTCCGGAGTCATCATTAGAAACAAGGCTCGACTTGTAGCCCAAGGCTTCAATCAAGAAGAATGAATCAATTGTGGTGAGACATATGCACCGGTCGTAAGATTAGAAGTTATTTGAATGCTACTTGTTTATACTTGTTATAAAGAATTCAATTTTTTTTCCAAATAGATGTTAAAAGTGCTTTCTTAAATGGTTTTATAAATGAAGAAGTATATGTTGAGTAACCTCTAGATTTTGAAAAATCATATTTCTCAAAATCATGATTTCAAGTTCATAAAAGCACTATATGGACTCAAACAAGCTCCTGAAGCTTCGTATGAGAGACTTAATTGATGATATAATATTTGGTGCTACTAGTGAAAATATGTGGATGATATAATATTTGGTATTACTAGTGAAAATATGTGCTAAGTTTTTGCTAAGAGTATGCAAGAAGAATTTGAAATGAGTATGATGGGAAAACTTAACTTCTACTTGGATTGCAAATAAAGTACAAAGGAAATTAGAACACCAATAAGCCCATCTACCAAACTTAACAAGGATGAAACCAGTAAGCCAGTTCACTCAAATGTAGATTGACGTATGATTGTATTATATTTAACAGCCAATAGATCAGATATTATGTTCAGTATATGCTTATATGCACGTTTTCAATCATCTCCAAAAAAATCTCATTTGATTGTAGTTAAACGCATTCTTAGATATCTTGCAGGTACAATTGACCTATAGTTATGGTATTTTAAGCACACTTCTTTCGATCTAATCAGCTACTCAGATGTAGTTTAGATAAAATATACTTCAAGATCATGTGCAGAAGGATGATATTGTACTAGAATTCACAAGTACACACGATTAGTTGGCAGACATTTTCATAAAACCTCTGCTAGAAGATAGACTATGCATGATTAGAAGAGAAATATGAATGATGCATGTCATGAATATATCTGTTAAATATTTTTATTTTATTATCTCAAAGACTTACAAATACTTGAGAATTTTAATCTCATTTTTTAAGCACTATTGTTCTTCATATATCAACATATTATCCTTATCTAAAGAAATAGGAATTCAAAATGAAGAGATAAGCAAGGATTTTAAATCCGTATTCTCCTGTTTTAAGTCTCATATTTTTTCGTCAGACTCGCGAACAAGTTGTTGAAGTTCATAAATCTTCTCGTTAACCTTTTCAACCTTACGAGTTATAGACTGTAATCGCCGAGAAAATGTGACAATGGATTATGAGTATCGAGTATCGAGACTCACAAGTTCATAAATGACATCATCATCTGACTTGTTAATTAGATCATTCTCATGCTGCATCATGGCACCTAGGTAGATGCAGAAATAGTTGATGGCTGAGGTGCAGAATGCCCCATGTAGTAAACAAGGGGATTGGTGAAAGAAGATTGTTGAGCCATTAAAAAAAAAAAAGGCTTAGATAGTGAGAATGTAGATAGATTATAGAGAGCAAGAAAAATTTGATGCGAATTAGACGAAACTCTAGACTAATTTTATAGAGATGGAAATGAGAACAAGAAAATCTATCAGTTCTTCAAAGCTTACTTAGTCAAGATTACAAGATATGCTGGATGCATATTATATTTAGCTAAGCTAGCGAGATTAACAGCAGACTGTCCATATTTTTCTCGTAAACGCTAAACCTCTGTTGTTAACTGCTGATATTGACTTTCTATTTGTATTTTCTCTTGTTCCAACTCCTTTATCCATGATTGCAGGTCATGAGTGTACTAGTCTACAAATTTCTTCATCTCCTTGTTTTTTTGTTTTAATCTTTTAATATTTCTACTTTTATTAGCAAACCTTTGATGTAATTCAGATACTTGATTGTTAAGCCGATTAACCTCACTCACTCTTGCCAGTAACCTTCGAGACATGGTCGTAATAGAGGCAGCATATTGAGTACTGAGCATTCTTGATCCTACAAAACCTTAGCATCAATCCTACTAGAAAAATGTATTTATGCTCCTATCATGGTGTTGACAGCCTCATGAGAGAAAATTAATGGTTGAGGCGTAAATAGTTCCTGATTCAAATCTAAAATATTATTGGAAGAATGTAGTTCTGCCATGCTATCGTTCTGGATAAACAAAAAACTAGGTCAATGAATAATGTGAGAAATTGTTATATGAGTATTCGAAAGGTGAAAATGATATTTTTAAATAGAAACCTAGAGCATTCAAATCTCTACAAAAGTTGATAGAGTTAATCCACGAGGGACCTGGGCGAGGCTCAAGGTTTTGCCACACCATCTCCACGGACCCAGACGGCTCGAACTTTACAACATTTGTTGGGACCCGGGTGGGGCTCAAGGCAGCACTTATTAGGACCTAGGCAGCTCTAGGTTTTACGGCATTTTTTAGGACCCGAGCAGCTTTAATTATTCAACTCTCCACAGTTCCTACAAATGTACCGTTTTTATCAATCCATTGATATTGCTTACTGCGGTTCTTTTTTAATGATGCCAAAAGGGGAGAAGTTTTAGACTAGAACATTAACATGTTCTTTCCAATGCTTTATTTGTTAAGCTTGTTATATATACCTGGAATTATGTTTATCTATTGCTTGAAAAATTAATGCACATTTTCAAGGGGAGCTTATGTATTACTACAGGCTTTAGAGTTATACTAAGTATTTGTCATCATCAAAAAGGGGGAGATTATTGAACCCAACCTTTCAAGTCTCATATAATTACATATCTACTTATAGATTTTGATGATAACAGATGAATTCAAATATAAAGGAATCTCAAACTCAAATTATATATATATATATAATGAAGTCAAGCATATCAATGAACCAATTATGAGCAAGAAAGAGAATAAGCTTGCAAATAAAGCTCTTAGAGTAATTTTGTATATATCTTGATAAAATTTGAAATTAAATTAAGGCTCAAAAGTAATCTTTTATTATAAAGCATTAAATTGCATTTTTCACATGTACATGACATATTTGAAAGTTAAAAGTTTAAAATTTGAATATTTGGAAGATGATTGATTGTCATCTTTCACATGTACATGACATGATTAGAAGTTTGATTTTTAAAAATTTGAAAGATGATTGATTGTTACCTTTTACATGTGCATGCTTTGATTTAAAAATTTTGAAAAGTGAATGATGTTGTCTTTGAAAATTGCGAAAAGTGAAACTTTTAGTTGAAAATTTTGAAAAGTGAATGATGTTGTCTTTGACATTTGAATCTTTTTAAATTTGAAAATGAAATCTCATATGCTTATAAATATCTGATTTGAGTTCTTCAAATCTAGAACAACACATACAACAATAGAGCATACAACATTTATACAAAACTTTTCAATCTCTCTTCTCTAAGCATTGAACCTTAACCATTGTTCATTTTGAGAGAGATATTTGCGATGTATTGTTTTTATTTCACTCATTGAGGAGTGTGTTCTGCGAACATAACCACTGTCAACTCTTGTATCAGTAAAAGGGTATGTATAACCCTTGTGTATGTAAAAGGTAATCTATATAAAAAATAAACATTGAATCACCATGTGTAAAGTAATTGCAAGCGCAAAGGGTGTTCTATACGGATTCTTTGTAATGATACTAGTCAAATGTATAATAGGTTTCTATCTCCACCTGAAAGAGATTGGATAGTGAATTTGAAAATTCTCAAGGGGTAGCTTGATGCGAGAACGTAGGCAATGGGGTTGAACCTCATTAAAATACTAAGTTTGCTTTCTCTTACCCTTACTCTTTATATTTACTGTTGCTTCATATATTTTTTATATTTTATATTGTGTATTTAATTTATAATTACATATTTTTAAATACAATCCAACTTACTCCCTCTTGTGTTAGTCATTTGGGTAACATTAGGGTTTCGGCACTCGGTAGAGGAAGGCTAGGGTTTTTGCACTTAACAATCCAAAACTCAAACCCATGATAGGAAATACCAAAATTTCCCTCATTTGGTCGCAGAATGGGACCCTAACGAGAGAGAGAGAGATAGAGAGAGAGAGAGAGAGAGAGAGAGAGATCTGAAGGAGTGATTATAGTGAATTCGAGAATTTGAAGGGTAACTTTCAACCCTTTGCTTGCATTGTTTTGATACGAGGGTTTTAAAAAAAATCTAGATATCGAAGGAAGCTGAACTCATATGCAACATTCGTATGAGTTTCTCGGGGACAAATGACAAGTTAATTTGGGGTCACACCAAAAATGGTCTCTTCAATGTCAAGAGTGTGTATCACTTAGAGATGGCAAGAAGAGATAAGGAGGAGGGGGAGCCTTTAGTCTCTTCAGTACATGGAAGACAATTTGGTTCACGATACCCCAGCTGTTGTTAAAACATTTGTGGAAGGTTTTAAATGATTGCTTGCCTACAAGGTTGAACTTGATGAAGAAGAAGATTATTGAGGTATCTATGTGCCCCATCTGTGGAAGATTTGAAGAGTCTATTTGTCATTCTTTGTGGAATTGTCTTGCCTCATTTGATGTGTGGACTGAGTTTGAGAGTCTTGTGCATGTTGAGGGGACTTTGTTGTGGAGTGGGAGAATATGACTGGAACTCCGGATCAAGAGAGTTTGGAAATGGTGGCTGTCATTATGCGAGGGATCTGGAACAAAAGAAATAAGTTCATCTTTGAGGGAACTTTTGCAAGCTCCCAAGGGGGGGGTGATTGAGTAGGCTAGAGACAGTTTGGAGGAATTTAAGTTGGCTCAGTGCAGTGATAAGGTGGCACATCCCGAGGGTAGTACAGTTAGGAAGGAAATTCAATGGCATCCACCAGTGGGAGATGAGGTCAAGGTGAATTAGGATGCAGCGTTTGACTCATGGATGGGTGTTGGGATTGTGATGAGAGATGCTAGAGGGGAGATTCTTGTGTCTTTATGCATGAGCAGAAAGGTGGTGGCTCATCCTGAAGTAGTAGAAATCTTGGCTCTCAGGAGGGCAATACAGCTATGTGAGGAACTTAATGTCGCAACAGCCATTTTTGAAGGTGATGCAATAGTGATAATCGAGGACATTACAAGCAGGAAGAGTCTTGGAGGTGGTATGGCCACCTGATAGAAGATATTCAAGGGCTATTGTATAGCAAAAGAGGTTGGTCTTTACAGTATATACGGAGGAAAGGTAACAATGTGGCCCATTATCTGGCCAAGTTAGGCTTGTCTAGAAAGGAAGAATGTGTGTGGATGGAAGAGTGTCCACCGGAAGTGTATAGCATAGTTTTACATGATATAAGCTGTATATCGAAAAGTTGATGATGAATGAGAAATCAGTATTATTTTCCAAAAAAAAAAAAAAAAAAGTGATAAGATCTTTGGTTTTAATGGCATGCTTCGAAAGTCTAAAGTTCAAACTATGTCCCATTAGTGAAACACTCGAGGATTTACTTGATTCATGTCATGGTGACACGTTACATGGATCGAGGGTTTAATCGAGTAAATGGTATTGGCATTTACATGGTCTCAGAAATTTCTTATTATAATATATATATAAATATACCTTACAAGCCTGCATAGTGATACACTCAGCACTATATTGATAGGAAAGTCTTTCACAACAACTAAAATATTTATATATTATTATTATTATTATTATTATTTGTTTATTTATTTTTATAACTATAAGAGACTCTACAAGAAGTAGTGCGTTTAAACACTAGCGTTTAAGCAGCATAAATCAAATAGGATAATATAGCTTATGAACTAAAACCTGTTTTGCAATGATTGCTCCAAACTTCAATTTTTGGCACAATCATTAAATATTCATTTCATTTAACTGTGGACCCCTTTTACTCTTAAATATTATCATTTAATCATTGCCCCACATTGCATGGGTCCATAATTAGTTATTCTGAATAATTGAATCAAAAATTGTAAAAACAAAACGATAAGAGTTGAAGAGGTTGAAAAGCATTTCTAAAAATTAAACAAAAATTATATAATATAATTTAATTTAAAAGTTACAATTTAAATTTACCACTAAATAGTATAGATAATATGTTCTACACATTGACTTGAGAATATAATAACTCAAAATTAAAAGATGGATTGAAAGAAAACTCTGTTCTGGCAACATAAGCAATGCAATAAATTAATAATCAATTTGCCTTAACAACTTCCAGTAATCCCAATTCACTAAGAACACTGCCAACTCAATAGAAAACCTGTTATTGGACAAATTTGTGTCTACTTTATTAAACTTTTTTACCAAAAGTTAGGGATGTAAAAATAAGAGGAAAATTGGTTGAATCTTTGAACCGGAGGATTCGATCTGGTTCGTAACTGGTGGGTCCTGTATGGTTCGTAATCGATGGGTCTAATCCAATTCGTAATTAGTCCAGTACGGATTTAGTACCAGCTTTCAACTTATGAAAATCGGTTTGAATCGAACTTACTGGTTTTTCCAAACACTAATGCTACGGGTACACGCCATTGCGTACCTTTGGGGGAATCGGCTGACGTGGTTAATGCCACGTCAACCGATATTATTATAAAAAAAAAAAAGAAAGAATTGATTTCTCTCAAAATGTCTTGCCAGCGCCAAAGTTTCACTTGTAGGAAAGTAAAAGTGCCGTCTGCGGGAGCTCTTTTGATTTCTGTCCGTCAACTGTGAGGAAATTTCGTGGTTGTGCCGTCAAACCAAATCGTGCCGTCAAACCCAGACCTGCGCCAGTGGTTTCTGTGTTAGGCGCCATGGTGGGTAAGCCTCTGTTTTTCCATTTTTGGATTCTTGAACTTCGGTTTGATTGGGAAAGGGTAGACCCGTTTGATTATATTTTGCTCATTTTTGTGTTTCGGTTTGTCAGGCTGGATTTTGTTGATTTTACCACTGTAACAATAGTGGAGTTTGAAAGGAATTACAACGTTGGTGACTTGTGTCTTCCACAGCAGGTTTTTAATGCTAGCTTTTCATGCCTTTTTTTGGATTCTTTCTAGTGGGCAATTGGAAAGGAATTCACCACAAAACAAGATCACGAAAGTTTTTGATTAAAGATATTTACTTTAAATCATAGCCGTGCATAAATATGAGCTTTGAATTTTGGATGGGCCATTCTCTACCATCATTTAGTGACATGATCTGCATATGACTTTGTTATGTAGCTTTCTTATCCTGAAGTACTAGATATAGGTGGATAGCCGGATCAAGCAAATGCACCCTTCAAACTCATAGATATGAGTATTGCTTGCATATCTTAAAGCCTGTTAGGTTAAAAGTAAGGTGTCTCATAAGCAAATGGACTAGTCATTTATGTGTATTGAAGTAAGGCCTGAGGAAAAATGAAAGATTGTTAATTTGCTTTGAAGCGGTGGCATAGATACAAAGGTCTTAGCTTTGTCTGCAGTACGTGCTTGAATTGATTTTTTCCTTTTCTTTTTTGAGTGAGAATTATTATGTAGAAAAAGAAAATGTTCTTCACTGTGCACATTTTATACAAGAAGATAAAGGACTATTTCTTTTGGAATACAAGACATGAGTAAGGAATTTTTCACTCGTGCTAATAATTTCACTTGAATAGAGTTCAAAGTATCCAAGTTATCCTAAAGTTCTAAATAGAGTCCTGCAACTTATGTTTGTGGTTCTCAATCCTCATCTTTCTATCATCTCTTTCTCAAATTATGGTTTTCATTTTTCTTTGTTTTTAATTTTCTTTTCACTTGACTATTTGTTTCCTTCCTCAGTGATATTTTATTTATTAAAAAATAAGAAGATGGGATAAGGACATACTATCAACTTGTCCAAACTTCACAATGCATGGTTACTATGGACCAATTCCTACGGGGTCTCCTACTTTGTTGCCTTATCCAGATGGCTACCAGTATCCAAACAATATTCAAGAGGTGATGCAACTGTGTTCTTGTATTTTTTGCTTTCTAAGTTTGTTTTTTTTTTTAAATATTAATGTGATAGAGGTTTTTTTTTTTTTTTTTGATTTTTTTTCTTTTTGCAGAATGCTGGTTACCTAATGCAAAACATGACTACAAGTTCTGCTACAAGCAGAAGAATTGGTGTAAAAGAAACACCTGAGTGTAGAGAAACTGATATTCCATGTACCTTCTCTAGAGTTGAAGATGGAGATGGAGACAGAGACGAAGATATATCAGATTTCCGAGAAACTATGGAGGGCATTGCCGGAACATCTCAGTTAGAGGATGAAGTTGGTGCTAATACGATTGAGGAGCCAAAGTCGGGGATGAAGTTTAATAGTTTTGAAGAAGTAATGAGTTATTATAAGCAGTATGCTAAGAACTCTGGGTTTGGAGTGATGACAAGAAGGACTAAGAAGGGAGAGGATAGCAATGTGAGATATGCCACCCTTGATTGTGCCCATGGTGAGAAGGCCCGTAATAAGACGTTGAATGTTGCTAGACCGTGACTGACAGGAAAGACAGAATGTAAGGCAAAGATTAATGCCTTAAAAGTTGAAGGAAAGTTTAGGTTGACAACAGTTTGTAATATCCATAACCACGGCCTCAATCCAACTAAATCCCACTTCTTTCGATGTAATAGAGAAGTTAGTGACTCCGTAAAAAGAGTTCTAGATACAAACGATTTAGCTGGCATCCAGATGAATAAGAGTTTCGGATCTCTTGTCGTTGGTGAGGGTAGATTCGAAAACCTTTCGGTTTTGAAAAAAGATTGTTGAAATTACATCGATAAAGCAAGACATCTATGACTTGGAAAAAGTGGGGCTGAAGTGCTTCGAGATTATTTCTTAAGGATTCAATTCAAAAATTCCGAGTTCTTTGCATTGATGGATTTAGATGATGATGGAAGGTTAAAGAATGCATTTTGGGCAAACTCCCGTACTAGGGTAGCATATCAGTATTTCAGTGATGTGGTCACATTTGACACCACATATCTAATGAATAAATATGGGATGCCTTTTGCACCATTTGTTGGTGTAAACCACCACGGCTAGTCCATTTTGTTAGATGCAGGACTGATATCCAGTGAGAATACGAAGACGTTTGTCTGGTTATTCCAGACATAGTTGCAGTGTATGGATGGTGTAGCTCTAAGAGCTATTATCACATATTAGGATAGGGCGATAAAAAATGCGATTGTCGTTGTATTTCCAGAAAGTCGACATCAATTTTGTTTGTGGCATATATTAAAGAAAGTCCCTGAAAAGCTTAGCTCTCATGCTTCGTACAAAAATGAAATGAAAGCGGGATTGATGAAATGTGTGTATGACAGCCAAAGTGTTGAAAAGTTTGAATAGAGTTGAAATCAGCTCATCACCACGTACAACTTGTAGGAGAATGCATGACTACAAAGTTTATATGTTGAGCGTGAGCATTGGTTACCAGCATTCCTGAAAGACTTATTTTGGGCTGGAATGAGTACAACTTAGCGGAGTGAGAGAATGAATGCCTTTTTTGATGGTTATGTTCATGCTAAAACAAACTTGAAAGAATTTGTTGACCAATTTGATAGCGTTTTGAAAAAAAAATTGAGAATGAAAATGCCACAGACTTTCACTCATTTAGTGTCACAATTCCATGTATATCTAGATCATCAATTGAAAAAAGATTTCAAGAATTATACACCAATGCTAAATTCAGGAAAATTCAACAGCAAATTACCGGTATTATTGATATGGATCCAAGTTACTTAAGAGTGATGATGGAGTAAAGACCTATCGCATAGAGGATGAGAATTCTGTGGAAGAGTTCACTAAGCCGGTTACATTCTATGTGGAATTTAGTGAGGAAGGTACAGCTGCAAAGTGTTCATGTGGGTTATTTCAAATAAGGGGGATATTGTGTAGGCACATTTTGACAGTATTCAAATGTAACGAGGTTAAAATTGTGCCAGATAGATACATTTTAGAGCAATGGAGGAAGGACATCAAAAGGAGATACACGTTAATTCACAGCAGCTTTGATGGTGGCGATCAACGTTGTTATAAGATGATTACTCTTGCAGCGGGTTCAGAAAAGCTTACTGAGGATGCAACACATAAGTTATCTACGATGATTGACTTATATGGTGACGACCAAGAACCCCCATCGATGACGGTCACGGGTTCCAATGTTGGTTGTACGGCAAAGGACACAATTATAACTGGTAGTTCAAAGCAAGTACTCAGTCCACTAGCTGTGAGAGGGAAAGGCAGACCCCAATTGTTGAGAAGAGCATCTGTGATGGAGAAATGCATACGAAAAGTTAAAGCGAAAACAAAAAAAGCACTAGTTAAAGGGAAGCGCAAATAGCTGGATTTTTTTTTTTTTTACTTTCATGTTTATGCTAAATTTAGTGATTGCAAGGATTGACAAATGTGTTTTTTTTTGTGTGAATTTAGAGAGATGGAGGAGATACACCAGCCTTGCCAACTAGTAGGAATTTATTTGCCACTTCACAAAGTGTAAGAAATCTTAAATAATTACATATTAGTGTTGTTTCTACTAATATTGGGATCACAATAATTACTATTATCTGTTATAGATGTAATTTGGATTGGAACAATCACAATCGGTGCAACTTGGGATGGATGAGCTCTCACCAGTGCAGCTTAGGTTTGATGACTGCCATAATTGGGAAAATGAGTGTTAATTTAAGATGATTAGTACTTAGAATATTTATGTGCATTGAATGTATTTGGAACACTTTATTTATGGGATAGTGTAATTGATGGACACATGGCAATTTATTTATGAGATAGTGTCATTGATGGACACATGGAACAATTTATTTATGAGATTTTATATTTCCCTTGTTCTAGAAGTTTATATAGTTAGGAGGTAAGTAGCTTGGAAGAGATAAATATGTGGGCATGTTGTAAAAATATCGTGGTGCAGGATGTACGAAATTAATCGACTTCATCTTCTTTTTTCTTGTTTAATTTTGGATTGTAATGTTGAATGAGGACCAGGTTGTAATGCTAAATATGTTTTCATTTATCCAGACTTGTTTAATTTTGGATTGTAATGTTGAATGAGGACCAGGTTGTGAGCCTATATTTGTTTTCATTTATCCGGACAGATTTGTTTCACAGATTTAAATCAATTAGGTTCGGACTTAATAAGGATGTGCCCCACGGGCTGTGCCAGATTGAAAGAGTTTTGCATCTTTGATTTTTTTCAAACATAAATTGATTCCAGGGTGAAGAATGTGCCCTACGGGCCCACACAGATACTGCAAAGTTTCTTCCACAAGTCATTAACATAAAAATAAAAATAAGTTCTAACATCATCAACATATAAACAACTTTGTTACACATAACAACTAACTTCTAATACTAATCTTAAGTCACTTATGGGCAAGACAAGTAACATGTTACAACAAATGCTAAAGCCCAATAGGCTCGGAGTAGTGTGCGTGGACGTCTTATTTCAACTTCACGTACAACAAGCGCCAACTCCTTGTTTACAACCTCCTCATTTCTATTGGATGGAGCTATCTCTCTCATCTCGATCTCATCCACTCTCTTACGAAATTCAGTCTTGCTCTTTTCGATATCGTCGAGTATACTCTTCAGCTATTTCTTGGTTCTTAATAATTCATTGTGAGTTTCTCGAAGATCGGACTTTCTATATTGATCCTCCTCTACTCACTTGAAAGACTTACAATATGGCAATCCCTAATCATTTTAAACATATCTTGGAAACATGTTAGATGCACATAATATTAAAATTTTTATTAAACATAAATGTAGTTACCTTCGTGTTGTAGTTAGGACACCCTAAGAAGGGTCGTCCTGGATTTCTTGTAGTCGATGAGTATCTCAATTGGGCTTCAACTTCACAGAAGCATAACGGTTGACCCAAAGAGTCCGTGGTGGATGACCCATAGTCCTATACAAAACAATAAAACCACATTTGAAAAAAAAATTAACAGATGCTTACAATCAGTAAGTAGCATGATTCTTTAAATCAAGTCATAATTCTAGTTGTCTCTTCTCTTAGCAACACTCCCATGAAATTGTTCACAGAACAAATATAATGTTCACATAGTTTAAATCAAGTCAGTGTTAATGAAGTCATAGTTTAAATCAAGTCAGTGTTAATGAACCCATTAACACTCCCTATATCAGTGTATTGTTCACAGAACAAATGTAATGTGAACATATTTTATGAAATCTGCACAAAGAGGAACCCATTAACACTCCCTATACCACCAATCATACCATTGAGGCACCAATCCTAATGTGCAGATTCCAATTAGTTAATAGTTTAAAATGCTCTCTGGTTTATGTTCTCAGTTTATACACTCAATTTTTTAACTAAAAATAAAAGAGGAACCCATGGATTTATATCAGAGTGAATCCCATGGATAATTGCTATACCAGAGTGAATCTTTTCCACTATTAAGCCAAATAAACAAAAAAGGAACAATCAAAAACTCCAACAAAAACAGAGTATAGAAGAAGTGCTATTTTGATTAGGGTTAGGGTTTCGAATATACAAGGTTTTCGAAATCAGGTGCAATTTTGAATCTAGAAGAAGTGCTATTTCGAATCTAAAATAATTTCGAAATGTCCCATTAGGGTTAGGGTTAGGGTTTCTAAGATTCCAAATCATGTGTATCTTCCTTTGATTTGGTAATTTTGGGAACATCGAAATGAACCAAGTTGAATAAACAATACCAATCGGATTAGGGCATGTGAACATTGAGATGAGATCAAGAAGAGAGTACCTCCCTTTCGTCTTCCTACATGTCGATGGGGCAACTTGTTTGAGCAAAAATAGATTCCATGGCCGATTTCGAGATGGTGGAATGGTTGCTGTGTATCATGCGAGGATCCATGGCCGATATCAACTTGGTGGGTTTCAGCTTCAAGAATCGGGAAGAACCAGTGCAATCACTTGGTGGGTTTCGAGCTGAGGAATCGGGAAGAACACAGAATGGCAAATAGTGGAATTTGAAATCAAAACAAGTGAGGTAGTGCTTTGAACGAAACGCACCGTTTCAATAAGGCTGACGTGGACATCATAGGTACGCGGGGTGTACCCCAGCCGGGTGCAAGAATCATTTCTCTTTTCCAAAAAGGCTTTTGAAGGGGAGAAGAAACAAGGGAGAGGAGTGAGGGCCGGGCCGTAGTCGTTGTTGGTTAGCTGAGATCCCATTTCTCCACATTCTCCAAGCCATGGCTAGTGGACATGAGAACAATGGAACAGTGAAAAGGAAAAGAAAGAACTGAAGACATCTCCCTATAAACAAATTAATGGAGAAATTAAGCTCTTTCCACTCATTATTCTTGCCGTATCAATCGCTATTAGAGTATTTTTAGGTACCGTTTGGATAATGAGTTGAGATGAAAGTTGAATAAAATATTGTTAAAATATTATTTTTTAATAATATTATTATTTTAGAATTTGAAAAAAATTAAATTGTTTATTATATTTTGTGTGAGAATTTAAAAAACTTGTAATGATTAGACGAGATGAGTTGAGATTACTCTTATATCCAAGCCGAGCTAAGCTTTGGTGTAGAGGATTGTAATTCAGTTTAGAAGACATTACCAATGAGAAGATATAATCCAAGTCCAACCAGCAAGTGGAAAATATAGCTAGAGTGAGAGGCCTTGTGATACTTCATTTTGATAAATGATAAGAGTATATGGTGGATAGGATCTCAAATTGGGAAGAAGAGGTTCTTGTTCTTTATAATGTTGCAATTGAACTCCAATTATATAATTGACTAGTCATTTTAGAGTATAGGCCATATGACTTGGGCATTCCATTAGGGTGTTACAGCCTTATAGGCTTCCTTTAACACATGACTCTCAAGGAGAAAGTTGCCCCAAATGACCACCATCAATAGCCTATTTGTACAACCATGCATAATTTGATCTTTCTATTTTCCATAGGCAATCTGTTTCTTTCTACTAAATTTCCAGAAGTGGTCTTCGATTGGTTCCGAATTTTCTAAGCTAGACAAGATGCAGAAGTAAAGTACTTTTAACATAGATTTAAGAAACTATCCATCTGGTTCGAGAAAAAACAGAAGATAATAATTGCGATATTGTTAGATAATTGATGTAAGCTGCCTTCTTCCAAACCGATAAGCCAGTATATGCCTTCTTTTAGTGACTGTAGTTTGAAACTTGTCACTGATTCTGCATGCAAATGGCTGAATCTCCCAACTGTTTAGCCATGTAGGAGAGAATGATCGGCAGTTGAAACATTAACATATTGAGCTGCTTGCAATATATATATATATATATACACGCTGATCCTCCTAATGAACTTCCAATGTATCAACTTATTCAATGCACAGTCAAAAAAATCCTTCGGTGAAATAGACAGTGCCATGCCCTTTGTCCCTCTCGGACTGTTATGAAAATTTGATTTCCAAACAAGGAAAGTGTATTAATCAGTCTAACTGAAATTTCCATACAAAGATTCGTAACATTAATTGTGCCTTGTCATAAACAAGTTCTTACTTAAAAAATGATGTTGATGCCAACAAAGTCATTATTGTCCAGAGAGCACATTGATTAGGACAACATTATGCAACTTCCTCATTTTAATTTGCACCTCTGGTCAGATGCTCCCTATAAATTTTCTGGGATTGACAAGTCGTATTTGTGTGAATTTGAGGAGCCTCTTGCACCCCTGGCTACAGTACTACTCGGTTGCGAAAGATCAGCTGCATATTGGAAACAAGTCCCTGCTTGAGAAGAATTACCTTCAGGTTTCTCTATGCTTTTTAAATCAGTTTATGGCACTAAAAGACATTGATATGAGTTATCAGATGGAACAGTCTCCATAGATATCAGTATTATATGTTATATTGCTTAAAAAATTAGTGAAATTTTTTGCATAAGGCTTCATTTTTCTTGTGCTCCTCGGACGCTCAAACTAATTTTTTGCAGCCACAAAGTTCAATATAAAATTTATCAGAACGCATTAATCCTGGCCAAGTTGACTACTCTAGCATGTTGCTATGCAGTGAAACTCCCTTTCTCTTAAACTTCTTTTCTTCTTTGGTTCCTATTTTGTTCTAACTTGAAATTTCATGTATGATTTCGATGGTGGTGATAACAACAACATGAACAAAATTAAGATTTCATTGATTTAGCAGGATCTTACTGCCTATTGCGGGAGTCCAGAATAGGATGGCTTCTTCATCTTCTTCTTTTGTCTCTCAAGAGGAGTTCCACACATTCCATTCCATTGACCGAGAGCTTTACACCATTCTTGTGATCAACCTTTGGCGAGATCCAGTGGAGTCTATTCAAGTTATGGCCTTATGGCTTTGGTTGGAGAAATTGGGATTTGATAATGTTGTGAAGAAGATGACATCCTTGCCTTACATTTTGATCAATGAACTTGCAGACGAGGCTATAATATGCCTCAACTGCATTCACAGGAACCTAACATCTTCCTCATCAGAGAACTATGATATTCCTCTCCTTCAAGTCCTGGTGGAGAAAGAGATATCTCTCCCATTTTTCCTCGATAATCGGCTAAATGGCATTGCAGGAGTCGCGAAAATTGTGAACGATGTATGCGTCAGAGCATTCTCAGACATAATGCAGAAAGCCATTGAAAGAAATGCTGCTCAAAGCTTAGCAGAAAGCCAGATGGTAATGTCATCTTCGATTCAGCAATCCTTAGCTGTTCACTCAGGACTCCATCTTTTGGGAGCTGCTGGAGGCGATCTGATTCAGCAGCAAACCTCAGGAAATCCTGAGATTCCAGCAGATGACAGGACCATGTTTGTTACATTCTCCAAAGGCTATCCCGTACAAGAATGGGAAGTGAGAGAGTTCATAACAAGATCATATGGAGATTGTATAGAGTCATTGCACATGCAAGAGGTGCAGCCACATGAGCAAGCCTTGTTTGCTCGTATTGTTTTTCATAAGGCTTCAGCCATGGAAATGATACTCGGCGGCATCGGAAAGGTAAAGTTTACCATTAATGGTAAGCATGTTTGGGCTCGAAAGTTCGTACCAAAACGTAATAAGTCCTCTTCATTGCTGCCACCACTGATGCCATCTCATTTGCCCGCCGGCACCTCGTTCCGGCCAGCTTGAATAATTTTCTTTCCCTCATGAATCTGTTCTCTAGTTGTTAATGCATTATTGAATGAAGTTCGCCTTTNCCACCACTGATGCCATCTCATTTGCCCGCCGGCACCTCGTTCCGGCCAGCTTGAATAATTTTCTTTCCCTCATGAATCTGTTCTCTAGTTGTTAATGCATTATTGAATGAAGTTCGCCTTTCAAACAATTTTTTTTTTCTTTTATTTCGTTTAAAAGAACTGCTACATACACAAATAAATTATACAAAATAAACTTATAAACTGATATGATTTCATAAGATTCATCTATTTTACATGAATAAAAGTAATTTTATAATCTAATATATCACATCAAGCTGCATTAATTTATAGATTTACTTTTACGTAATCTCTTTATATCTAAATTATTTTTCTTCTTTTAAACTTGTTATAAACTATTTAATGCATAGAAATAGCTAAATTTGCTAAATGAATAATACTCTGCATGCTAATATACCTATAAATTTGGTGGGAGACGTCACATCTACTGAGTTTTACAATCTAACATACCACATCAAATTACATAAGTTTATATATTTATTTTCGAAAAAATTTTTTGTAGACCAAATATCTCTTTTGCATCTAAAGCATTAAATTTACTAAATGAAAAATACTCAATCTAAAAGTATTAATTAGCATTTGATAATTTCCATAATT
>QEOT01122939.1:0-40782 GCA_003123785.1 Pterocarya stenoptera
TAAGAGACAAGTTAAGGTTAGATTTCTTTTCTCGTTCTTCAATGAAATATGAGATTATGCTTGAATGAATGGATGTGATTAAATCGCATGTAAGCCATGAGATATTTATGTAGAAGTTTTTAGTTTAGCATGCCATGTATTAAAAAGGCTAGATTATGTATGCCATGAAATATTTGGATGATGTATGCCATGAATGCCGTGAAATACATAGATCACACAAACTAAGGAAAGTTATAAAATATTCAGATCATGCATGACACGTCAAGTATGCTATGCCATGTACACTAAAAAGGTCATGTTAACTAAGTCATGAACAAGGTTATGCCATGTTAGACCAGTTTAGGAACATAATGAATTACCATGCATTAAGAAAGACAAGGAGTTACAAGTCAAGTGGAACACGGACTCAAGCGTGTTTCACTCCATGTAAATCAGTTAAGTGAATCACGGACCCAAGCGTGATTCACCCCAGTTAAGTGAAACACGGACTCAAGCGTGTTTCACTCCATGTAAATCAGTTAAGTGAATCACGGACCCAAGCGTGATTCACCCCAGTTAAGTGAAACACGGACTCAAGCGTGTTTCACTCCATGTAAATCAGTTAAGTGAATCACGGACCCAAGCGTGATTCACCCCAGTTAAGTGAAACACGGACTCAAGCGTGTTTCACTCCATGTAAATCAGTTAAGTGAATCACGGACCCAAGCGTGATTCACCCCAGTTAAGTGAAACACGGACTCAAGCGTGTTTCACTCCATGTAAATCAGTTAAGTGAATCACGGACCCAAGCGTGATTCACCCCAGTTAAGTGAAACACGGACTCAAGCGTGTTTCACTCCATGTAAATCAGTTAAGTGAATCACGGACCCAAGCGTGATTCACCCCAGTTAAGTGAAACACGGACTCAAGCGTGTTTCACTCCATGTAAATCAATTAAGTGAATCACGGACCCAAGCGTGATTCACTCCAGTTAAGTAAAACACGGACACAAGCGTGTTTTACCCCATGTTAATCAGTTATGTGAATCACGGACCCAAGCGTGATTCACTCCAGTTAAGTGAAACACGGACACAAGCGTGTTTCACTCCATGATATTTCAGTTAGGTGAAACACGGACTCAAGCGTGTTTCACCCCATGTTAAGACAAGATAAACCAGTTTCATGCATTCACGTTACATGTGCCACTCATATTATTCAAGAATAGATATGTTGTGTTAACCATGATGCTGTATGTATGTATGAAGAGTTTTCAGAAATTGAGCTTATGTTAGGCTAAATTACTTTTACGGTATGATGTACTATTTGCTGAGTATCCAAACTCATTTTGTTTTGTTTGTTTTCCCTGTTTCCTTCCATGTCATTTTTTTCAGATGGTGACTTTGAGGACGCGGAGCTGGATGGCCAGGAGTAGATTTAGTAGAAAGACATAGAAATGAATAAGTGTCAACCACACGAGAATTAAATTCTTTTATGACATTCATAGAATTTAATTCATGTTCTTTCATTTCGTTCAGTCTCGAAACAAACTATGTTCATTTCGGTTTCTTTGAGTTTTTGTTAATAAATGAGGTAATTCAGACTCTGAATCTCTTTGCCGGGCATTATGTTATGAATGATAGTAATATCCCTATCCTTTGGGAACGGGGTGTTACAAATCATTGGATGTGTTTGCCTCTAGAAGTATATTTAGATAAAGTGGCATTGAAGGTGTCGAAATTGTTCTCTAGGATAATGCCATAATTGATGGCTATGAGTCATCACATATCTTGACTGGCTAGGACACTTCTAGTGAGGGAGGGAGGAGGCTGTGCAGGTAACTATGATTGAATTATGTAATCCTTCTGGCTTCTGCCCAGTCCTTCGATACAGATATTTATTCAAAACTGGGGTATATTATGATATGCTAATTTTGAAAGGGGTTATCCTCCAGTAGAAACTAAAATGCTGCCCTTTTGTAATATTTTATGTTTGGCTTAGCTAGCAGATGCCAAGGACGTAATGGAAGCAATTCGGCATATTGAAGGGGCTAGATTTCCTGTCTTAACTCCTAATGTTAAAGTAAGCATTCTTTAGAAGAGAACCATGCAGTTATACATATAAAAAGTTTATGTGGAGGGAATTGTTAATTGTATTGCTTCTTTCTAGGGTTTTGAAGCAGCTGTTGCAGCTGGAGCCAAGGAAGCGGCCATCTTTGCTGCAGCATCTGAATCTTTTTCAAAATCCAATATCAACTGTAGCATTGAAGAGAGTCTTACTCGTTACCGCGATGTTGCCCTCGCTGCTGGCAAGCTCTCATTTCCTGTTCGTGGGTAAGTTTTCCGACCCTCATTCTGACTTGTTTCTCATATATTGTATTTTTCTGGATCATAAGCCCATTAGATTTCCTAGATTTTCTTGTGTTCGAGGTGGATATTCTCAAAACCCACCAAGGTTTGATATTCCACTTTTTTTAGTTATTTGAGTTATTTCCGGGGTTGACTTAAGACATGAGCATGACAAACTTTCTGTGGTTGTCTGTCCAATTTCAAACAAACTTTCTGTTAGCCAAGTCCTTTGTTTTCTTTAAAGTTTCTTAGTTTGGCAATTTAATGGTAGAAATGTTTGATGCCTTGATTTCCTCTCAATGCCTTTGTTTTTCTAAATAAAAGACATTCAAGTAATATCAAAACAAATCTTTGGTTAATAATGTGACAAATGGCATACTTTCTTATGTTTTTAGATATATATCATGTGTTGTGGGGTGTCCAATGGAAGGAATGGTAGCTCCAGCTAAAGTAGCATATGTGGCTAGAGAACTTTATGATATGGGTTGCTCTGAAATATCACTTGGCGATACAATCGGTGTTGGTACCCCAGGTAATCTCTAAAACTACCTTCCATTTTATAGTTTTTTTGTGTTTGTGTTCATATTCCATATCAGATTTGGGTGTTACGACTTGTATGCATAGTGCACTTGTTTTTGTTTTATTAAAGGTTCAGATATGAGAGTTGGGTGCAAATAAATAAATCTGACCTCAAGGTCTTGGTTTGGATGAATTGAGCTGAAGAGCTAAGGGAGAAGATGTAGGGTGGAGGTTTGAAGTGCTAGTGGAGAAATTGGCTGAAGCAGCTCTGAAAATTATTAGGTTGGAGGGAAAGGAGGGAAGGTGGGAGGAGAGGTAAGAACGTTAGGGAAAACAGCTAGAGAACCTGATCAGGAAAATCTAGCTATTTTAACACCTACCTTGCTTGAAAGGATTTAGTAGAGACCAAAGACGATTGAAATTTGAGTGGTTTATCAAGGAATTGGAGAACATTGAAATTTAATGTACGAGGGAGGGAGGTGGAGCAAAAAATGGTAACATTAAAATGTTGAGAATGTGAGCATCAATATGAATTGTGAGACCTTGTGCACTTCTCATGCTTGAAGTAATTGGTTGGCGATTGAAATTGGGAACTGTTAGGCTGTAGGAAAGTCATCAAATTAAACCTTTCCTTACAAGAATGTTGATGATGTACCTAAGTTGGAGCTAAAATTCTTGAGCCATCATGTTGAATCCTTACAATTTTGATATGCTCTTACAATGTAACAATGGTATCAAAGCAGTGGAATTCACTAATTCAAGCAGCCTCATTCCATAGTGCTTATCAGTCAAATGCAGTTATTATGAAGTAAATTTAGTCCTGTCTGAAGCAAGCAACTGACATGTCAGCTGTCTTGACATGAATTTGAAGTTTGAATTGAGCATATATTGCTAAGCCTTATTCATTTTGGAGTTATGTTAACTTGCGTATTATGAGTTCTTTCGTATTTTTATTAAAAGGGACTTTATGTGGTGTTGCCCTGTGTGTTGTCATCTTTCCAGGTACTGTCATTCCAATGCTTGAAGCTGTTATGGGTTTTGTCCCAGTTGATAAGCTTGCTGTCCACTTTCATGACACTTATGGCCAAGCTCTGTCAAATATACTCGTATCCCTCCAGGTAAGCAATTTTTTCATCTTGATTTCTTCATTAAAGCAAAACCATGTGTGTGGATGCTCATCATATTCTGGTGTTTTGACTGACTTGAAACAATTGGATTAAGCTCATGAAATCCCTATGAAGTTGATTGTGGTACTTTTTTTTTTTAATTGTCTTTACTGCTAGTGTGTGCTAGTTTGCTACGAAGACCTTAGAAAAATGCCTTTCCATTAAGGCGGTATCATTTACAATGCTGTGCTCATAAGAGTAGGATGCAATATGTAGACAGTCCCATTTATTAACATAACAGTTAGATACGTGGAAAACTGTGTGAGTTTTCATGTGGAATGTCTGAAGGCGACCTTATGGGCCTAGAAAGTGGGTGATATATAGCCAAGAACATCATGCTGGAATAATCTCCATAAATTCAAGAAACAGTTTTTTATATATTCATATTCTTGGTTATCTGGTCGACTGCGTTTTATTTATTCACTTTTTTGTTTTCTCCCACATTTTTCTTCTTCTTTGTTTATTAGTTAATTTATTTCTGATTCTTATTTTTAAAATTCAAGCAAGTTTCCAGATTTATTACTGAATAAAGTTGTATGATAATTTCAAAACTATGTTAGAAAATATTTTGAACTTAAATGTCTGTTGATTTCCTTCACAGATGGGGATCAGCACAGTCGATTCATCAGTTTCTGGTCTTGGGGGCTGCCCATATGCCAAGGGTGCATCTGGAAATGTTGCAACTGAGGATGTTGTGTACATGCTAGATGGGCTTGGTGTGAAGACAAATGTGAATCTTGGTAAGCTCCTGTTGGCTGGGGAATTTATCTCTAAGCATCTGGGACGCCCATCTGGCTCAAAGACTGCAATTGCCTTGAGTAAAATCACAGCTCGTGCCTCCAAGCTATGAGGTACTAGCTCTAGACCAATTTACACTTGCATCCTTCCCATTCTTTAGACAAGTTATGAGCACGCATCCTAGCATGGGGATTCTAATAAATAAATTTTATTGCCACGTCACCATGTTTGGCACAACGGTTTCCTAGTACACGTGCTGTTAAATGTTTATCAGACAACCAAAAAAAAAAAAAGAAATGATAGTTATAATCATATAGTGTTCTGTGTACTCCTTTTGAAAAGGGTGAGTAAATGTGATACCAATATGAAAAATTAAGTTTTTAATGATGGACCCCACTCTTTTATAAATGAAGTGCGCGGTGCTCTACATCTAGTATTACTAAAAAAAAAAAACCCAGAAGAAAAGAAAATAAAATCAGTGCATATGAAGCAAGAATAGAGAAGTGCATATTCAAGCGTGAAAAGCTTGTAATGATAGCTCAAATCAAAGGTGTTCAAGTGTATTGGAGATTTTTACTCAAAAGTGTGACTGTGAGGATGTTGACCAGTCCCATGTATTATCTTGTTATGGCTACTATACAAAATGCTAGCCTGGAGATCTTATATTTTAGTGACCATCGATGATTTAGGGAAGCCTTTAATGATTTTTTTTTGTTGATAGATTTCTTTTTGGGGGACACTAGGCAAATATATGTGGCATATCTGAGATGACCCTAGTTTGAACGATGATCGTGATTAACTACCAGGTGCTCAGGCCGAGCAGCAGCTCAGGTTGAGCACATGGTCTGTAGGTAGAGCAAGGTTGCCCTCGTGCATGGCCGTAGCATAGTTGTGACCAAGGAGACTTGGTCGAGCAAGCTTAGGTTGAGCACCGTTACCTGCCTTGGTGCATCACGGGATGGTTGCCTACTTGAATTGCTAAGCAAGGGGTGGCCAAGTAGGCTCAAGGATACCTGGCCTGTGACAGAGATTGCTGACGGGGCTAGTGATGGCCGTTAGTGGCCTTGCCTGCCCACATACGCCACTAGGGGTGAATTCGGTCCGGTCAGGTTCGGTCTGTCCTGAGGAGGTTTTGTGGACTGGACCGAACCTATTTGGTCCAGGGTAGAAATACCCTAGATCGGACCAAAATGTATAAGGACCGATTCGGTCCGGTCCCATTCGGGACGGTCCTATTCGGTCCATGCCTTCTAGAAATCCATTCGGGACGCCATTTTAGCTTTCAAGAACCAGTTTAGAAACCCCACAATGAATTATCAATCAAATAGATAAAGAACGCTCATTGGGAGATCTTAGGGATTTTTTCTTGAGTACTTTGAGTTTTTGGGTTAAAGTGTTTGTAATGGAGGATAATTTTCTACACTTGTTTTAGTTTTCTGGCGTTAAGCTTCTTTTCGTTTGTGGAAGTTGCAGGTGTTTCCTTTGTATACGTCCTGTGTACTTGGACTTATGCCTATTTCTTGAATAAATTATTACTTATCAAAAAAAAAAAAAAATTATCGATCAAATAAAGCACAAAAACAAAATGGCGCTGTTTGATGTTTGCTGTGTATATTGTAAATTAGTTAAAAAAAATACAAGATTTCTCCCATCAAAGAAAAAATAAACAGATTCCATCCAAAAAAAAAAAAAAAACCATTTGAAATTGTAAGTTTGGGATGCGGCGGTGATGTGGGGACGAGTGGCGAGAGAGAGTTGATGAATTGATGATGCCATTGGCGAGAGAGCTGATGATACTGTCGGTGAGTACCATGTCGTCGGTGACGAGCGGCACTCGTGGTCTGGGATGCGGCGGTGACGTGGGGAAGCCGCTAGAGAGAGAGTGCGAGGGAGAGAGAGAGGGGGCTGCGTCGGGATCTGGGGGAGGAGATCTGACCCGCGAGGAGTTGATGATGTCATCGGCGACGAGCAACTCTCGCGGTGGTCTAGGATGTGGCGGTGCGGTTGGAGGGGAGAGGAGAGGGAGAGGGAAATCGCATAGGAGGGGCTGCGGCTGGAGGGGAGAGGAGAGAGAGAGGGAAGAAGGGAAAATAAGGATCTAGGGTTTCTCCTTTGAGTATTTAATCTAGGCCCTTCATTATCTAGGATTTTTAACCTAGATTCAAGTTAGATAAACACTTTAAAATAACTAACAAAAATAGATAAGCAAGAGAATAAATATAATAAAACAAATTTAAAACCAACTTAAATTTAAAACTAATTTAATCTAGGCCCTTCATCATTTAGGATTTTTAACCTAGATTCAACGATAGAGATTAAACACTTTAAAATAACTAACTAAAATAGATAATCAAGAGTATAAATATAATAAAACAAATTTAAAACCAACTTAAATTTAAAACTAATTTAATCTAGGCCCTTCTTCATCATGAGTTAGATAAATGGAAAAATGCCATGGAAGATAAAATGCATTTGTGGAACAGAATGAAGATTGAAAATCTATTAAACTTTTTATTTATCTCAACGATTTACAAAAACTTGAGATACTAATACTATATGTTATATATTATGGAATATATATTATATATTATATAATAATACATCGATACTAAATAATTACTAATACTATATACTATACTAATAGTTATATTTACTTGCAACTTAGGTCATAGATGTAGATGTTAGTAATTAGTTAATGGTGAATTGGTGATAGAGGTGAATTTGTGTGACCCTAGTATTAAGCACCATTGTTTAAGTCCAATTTCGTACTAAACAACGCCGTTTGATGTTTGATGTTTGACAGATTTAATGTGTTTTTAACTTGTGATTCTATTATCTTTTTGGCAGATAAATTAATTAAAAAAATTATTGAAATTTGTAAAATTAAGTAAACTATTTAATGGTGATTATTCTCTTAACTCATTAATACATTGATACTAAATTATGGACTATACTATACTAATAGTAATATATGGTCATAGACTCATAGAGTCATAGTGATATAGTCATTAGTAATACTAATACTCATTAGTCATAGTGATATTGATACTATATATAGACTTATAGTTATAGACTTACATTGCTTTAGTTATAAATTTATAATTATAGTTATAGTGATTTAGTTTAGTTATAATTATATTGATGATATTAATTGTTACTTTATTACTAACTTAGAGCATGTCAATGTATTATAATTTGTGATAGTTCTAAGTTAAAATGCATAATGAGTTATATACAACTTTTTACATTTTGGATATGAAGCAATAAGCATAGATAGTTTAATTATCCATACATCCATACATGCTTTATATTTACTTGCAACTTAGGTCATAGATATAGATGTTAGTAATTAGTTAATGGTGAATTAGTAATAGGTTAATTAATTGATATTCATGTCATACATTAGTTAATTACAATTTACATTAGTTATTTTTAATTGTTTTATATTTACTTACAACTTAGATATCTTAAAAAAAAGTTATCTAATAACTTAGATAGATGTAAATGTTAGTAATTAGTTAATGGTGATTGATGATAGGTTAATTGGTAATGTACAATTAATAGAATATTAATTTGTAAATTTTTAATTATATATTTAAAATTTTATATTGTACATGGGGTAGGTTAGATGAAAATTACATAATTTATTATATAAAATATATATATAAAAGTTAATTTTTTTTTTTGGTCTGTCAGATCAGGTTCGGTCTGAAAACCCCCCAACCCAGGACCGGACCGAAGATTGAAAACCCTATTTTTCTAGGACTGAAACCGACCAACTCTTTTTTCGGTATGGTCTAGACCGGACCAAACCGGTTGGTTCGATCGGTTTTCTCGGTCCAGACCGGCCGACTTTCAGCTCTATACGCCACAGGAAAGGCTCCTTTGGGTGCACGACAATATGCACCCGTTGCCCGCTGTGTGAGGACAGATGACACCGGTGGTACATAGTAACTGTCGGCGCCCTTGCCGTGCTATAGCTGGGTTGGGCCAAATGGTTTTGACCACTTGCAATCCTGTGCACATGGTCGCATGGCAGAGGTTGCCTCTGTGGGGGGTGGTCAGGGATCACCTCGTTGGAAATAGATGATGTCGATAGTCCACATGGTGGCAGCCGACGCCCCTGTTGTGCCACAATTGGGTTGTGGCAAGTAGTCTTGACCATGTGCAATCCCATGCACGTGGTCGAATGGTGGAGGCCACTTCCGTTTGGGGTAGTTTGGGACCACCCAGTCGGAGACAGATTACACAGGTAGTCCACTTGGTGGTCACCGGCGCCCTTGTCGGGCTACAGCTGGGTCGTGGCTGAGTAGTCTCGACCACGTGCAATCCCATGTATGTGGTTGCATGTCGGAGGCTGCCTCCACAGGGACCATTGCGGAGGCCGTAGAAGGTGCCGACGGCCCATGTAGCATTTAAGTGCACAGTGCACCCTTGGTTTGTGCCCATGTGCATAATCCAAGTGCACAATGCCTATGGCGAGAAGGTGTTTTTGTGTGTGAAATGCTTGGTGCATGTGTGCCATGTGCACGATACGTGCATTTAAGTGTTTTATGCTCCTAGTTGTATGGGTGAGTAAGGTAATCTCACCCATTTTAACAGTGCTATGAAAGCAATAAAATAATGGAGGAATCTTATATGATCATTGGCAGACGATTTCGGAAGTTAGGAAATTCTCCTCCTTCAAGTTTCTGTGCAGGAAATAAATCGAATCCTACAGATGATGCAAAATGTTATTGCCAGAATAGGAGAAGAATTATTCCCGGCCCACGGTGGCGTTTCGGGCCTCAATCGGAGTGGTTTGGAACCTCTGGTAGTGGTCCTGAGTGCAGTACGGTGACCGTACATTCATAGCAATGAATAGGAAAGTAAATGCAGGAAATATCAATAGAGATGGAGATATAGATTTATGTGGTTCATATTGGGTTTACGTCCACGGGTTGTTTGGAGGGCAAATCCATTATAATATGTGTTTTATAGTCTCTTATAGTCTCTCATTTTTCTCTGTGCAATGGAGCTGAAGAATTATTTTATGGAGAAGATCCTTGTCGTTGTAGCTCTTGTCGCGAGGTTGAAGAAGGTAAAGAAGTCCCCTCCTCGTCCGGTCTGATCCCTTTTTATCTTGGCCTTGGGAGTGATGAGGAACAACAACTTTATTCCACTCCTCGCTTGCATGCCTCACTTGGTTTTCCCATTTTTTCTTTTCCGTCACCTCCTTTTCCTTCTGACATATTCTTTTTCCTTGCCCCCTCCTTGTCTCTTCTTTGTCTCTTATTTCTCGCTCCTTTTGCTGTTTTCTAATAGGGGCCCTTTGATGGCTGGGCTTGTTTATCTGGGCTTTTATCCCCTTTAGTGACATTTTGGTAGGCATCCGAGTTGGGGTTTTCTTCGCTTCGCTTTTCGTTAAAGATATTTTCTTTTACATCTCATTCTTTTAAAAGCTTCTCATTTTTCTGATTGATTTATTTATTATGTATATAAATTTTGGTTTCGAACATAGGAAGCCCAATAAAAACAACAAAGCATTGCTAAAAACCATTTTGACTAATGTGGAATCTCTCATCCATGGTGCTAAAAAGGAAATTAAATAATGGTATACTTACAACTCTTTTACAACCTACTAATATAATAGTGCAACGTCATTAAAAATACTAAAATTTCTTGATTTATATGCTACAATAATTGTAAAAGAGTTGTAAGTATATCATTGCTCATAACAACACTATGGAAACGCTTGCTGCATCATGTATTTTTGCTTTGCTATAACTCTTGTGCCTAAAGATGCAATACTCTTGTCACAGAATTGGCTCTGAAAGAGATGGCCGGGAAGATGAAAATAGCTGTCTGATTGATTTCTCTCCTCATGACCATACATTCATAAAGTTTGCATCAGTGGCAGATGAGAATGATGTGGGAAGCTTGATGATCTAACTGAGGTGAGTTTTTTTGTCACGTTTTTCTATGTACTCATTGTTTTTTGGAAGCAAAAAGTATTAGTGCTTGTGGGTATTTGGATTGTAATGTGGGGTTTACATATGGAGGTAGCAATCTAATTAGAAGTATCATTCCTTGCATATCCAATGATTTTCATTTTTTAATGGATAGTTCTTTTGTAGATTAAATGGATGTGGCTTTTGTCGTTGTTTATGTGGTCTTTTAAAGAAAGTATATGGCTCAACAGAGATCAAATTAAAGCTCAATGGCATCTCTATTTTAGTAAATATATGCTGCATATGATATAACGAGCCACCTGTGCCAGCTGCATTATATATATATATATATATATATAGATGCAGCATTTGGTTTGGTCTGTTATGTTATACATTAACATTTCAATGGCTGATTCAGATCCTCAGGTATACAGGAGAAGATGAGGTAGCACCAACTTGCTGGCTTAAACTGGCTTAGTCATCTCTACGTTGCTTGGCCATGTGAGTTGGAGTTTATTTCTTCTTCTCCTTTTAGTTTCAACCATTTGTTAGATTATACAAAATCTGGTTGATGATTTGTTGATCAATTGCAAAGAAGTTGTTAAAAGAAGTGTTTTGCTTAGTGATCCCCTAACTTCTGAATTATTGATACATACTTTTGTTTTAGATTTATTCACTTCACTTGGACTCACCTCCTCCAAGATGGGTTCATGTTGCACACAGATTGCATCAGAATTAATTCAAGCTGTGTAATGGTCCACAGAGAAGACTGAGTGGATATCCTTTTTTTATTGTGTATGTCTTGTAGAAGACTTCTCAGTGATGATTTAGTGCAATTTTTTTTTTAAATTTTGTAATAGAATTTGATCGCCAGAAAATTTTATTTTATAACAAAAGACATTTTCCTGTGAGAAGATATCGCCGGAAATAACTATATCGGGCGAGCGGCAAACTAGTATTTTTGGCGAAAACTTTCATCCCTAAGGAGTAATTTTGTTGCAGTGAAAGACAAATATCAAGAAAGGCAACTTGAAAGAGAAAGTTGAAGTCGATCATTTCTCTCTAATATAATAGGGCTCCGCGAAGACGGGATGAATTATACAAATTGAGTTACTTCTTAAGTGAACTGGAAAGAAGATTAGCATCGAGCCTGTGGGAATGGCGCCGCAGCTAAATTCATCCATACAGGAAGAGCATGTGTTATGGCCAATAGGAGAACATTAATTAATAACTTGACAAAGGACCCAACACACCCTTCTCCAATTCCAAAGACCTGAACCAACCCAACAAAAGAGAAACTATATATCCCCATCCCATGAACTCACACCAGCACAGATCGATGAAGGAAAAAAGGTAAATGGAGTTTCTTATGACTGTTAAAAATGCAAGGTCATAATTATCATGTAAACCGAAGACAAAACCATAAAGGTATAAGTATTTAGAGATCTTAATTAGCTTTTTTTTTTTGTACTTTTTTAAGGAGCGGTCTACTTTTTTACAAAGACTTGTACGGAGCATATCTATTTGGAATATGTACAAATCATTTCTCTATAATAAAATGATAAGCTTTTTCTTTTTACACAAAAAAAAAGAAAAAAAAAAAAAAAACAGATCATAAATGTGAGTATTTAAAGATCTAGCTATTACTTTATGCAAACTTCTCTATTTTTGTTTGAAGATTTCTGGCTTATTATATAGCAATACCATCCAAAACTATTTTGGAAAAGAAAAAGATTATTCAAACAACACATAGCTCACTGGAGTTTTAGAATAGACTCTCACCTACAAATACCACTCAAACATCCATATTCCTGCAAAAATGCTTGACAATTAATCAAATCACACAACATTTAATTCTTTATAGCCAAGCTCCAACTTGGCTGATAATCCTTTCAAGTACCTCCTGTTGGATCCCTTAATGATTCGAGTAGCTCCAAGACACCCGTCCCAAGGTCTGGTCTCCTTTTTCTGTTATTGTCAGAACACATCAGTGCCAATTCAGCCAAAGATTGAGCAACCTCAAATGGCCAACCTCCAGCCGAAGGATCCAAAAGGGATTCAAAATTGCCTGCAAGTAAGGCAGAGTTGACTTCATCTACTATAGAGTAGGGTGGTGATTTCCCTGTCAACAATTGCAGTAAAATGATTCCAAAGGAGTAAACATCTGACTTCACAGTAAGAACTCCTCTTTGAAGAAATTCTGGATCTAGGTAAGGCAAAGTTCCCTTTGGGACAGTGTTATGACTCAGTGTTACACTGTCACTTGAACTTTGATCGCGGCTTAACACACGGCAAATTCCAAAGTCACTAAGTTTACATACATAGTTGGAATCAAGGAGAATATTGGCTGGTTTCAAATCTCCATGCACTATGGTGCGAGGTCGAGTACTGGAATGAAGATACACGAGGACGGAGCATAACTCTATGGCGATCCGTAGTCGAGTTTGCCATGACAATGGAGGAGTCTTGTCCTTGCATTTGAGTCGATCTTCAAGACTTCCATTAGGAAGATATTCATATATTAGTGCAAAAGCTTCGGGGCAAGATCCAATGAGTTTCACAAGATTGGGGTGCCTCAACTGACCCAATACATTAACCTGACATATATGGATACAACCAATAAATTTAAGATCAAATTATTCAACCAAAAGTTTTGAGATCAAAATACTATCATTGATACTTTTTCAAAACTTTCTTTTTGAAAATGTCTCCAAACATGCTAACTTATTTAACTAAAATATATTTCTAATCTAAACAACTCTAGTGTTTTTCAATTAATGCATATACAAACCTCCATTTGGAACTCTTGGGAGCCTTGGGAGCCATGAGAATGTAACATCTTTATAGCTACCTCAGTTTGTAGGCGACCTATATAAATGTTGCCATATCCTCCTTGTCCAATTTTCTGGGATTCATGAAATCCTTGAGTAACTTCTGAAATTTTAGAAAGGGAGAATTCAGGCAGCTCGAGCATGTGTCCATTTGAGTCCTCTTCTTTTCTCTTTAGCCCTTCAGCTTCTTTCAGTGCATGATCACGCTCCATCTGCAATTCATCCCTTTCTTTCTGTAACTCTGAAAGTTGACTCTTTAATGATGTTTCCTGTTCTTTGGAAATCCATAGTTCTTCTATGTATTTGTCTCTCTGATTCTCTGCATCTTGGGCCTATTGATCAGATTATTAGCAATTTCTGTAAGATTTAAAAAGTTTACAATTGTATTGTTTTCAAGCATATATGGTGAATGCATGTGGTAGTCATGAATTCAAAGAGTTGAAGAAGTTTACTTTTAAGCCTACTTATAAGTAGCAGAACTTGTAAGTAACAAGCTTACTCTTCGTATAGCGTCAATCATATATCCCTCTGCTCTTTGACGCACGAGTGCCTCTTTTTTTAAAGCTGCCATCGCTTGTTGAAGCTGCTCTTCTAAGCTCCGCTCCTGCTATGATCCATAAAACCTTTAATTTCAAAGCCTTGTCGTGTTTTATACCCATTTGATTATTGATTGATTCAGATGAATAATGCCAATGAGAAATGTTAATTAAACATGTTTTGGCATACAAATTTGCAAACACAAAATAGAATGTAACAGATCAACGCTTTGCACATACCAAAACATTGTGAGCTCCATTAGAAGAAGGTGACATGTTACTTGAACTGGGAATCAACCTCGGACTTTGTTGCAGAACTGAAGGAGCGGGCTCCAGAGTAGAAGAGCTTCTTGAATAATCCAAAGCCGGCGGCGGAGAGAGTGAGCGGCTATACTGCAATGCTTTGCCATTTCTATCATTCCACGCATTTAGAGTTATTTCAACCGCTCTTGTGGGAGAGCTTGCTGAGTAACTAGAATCCCCAGGACTCGTTGGAGATGAAAGCTCTTTAGAACGTTCTAGAGCAGTGCTCCTATTGCGCCCAACCGTAACAGACCGTAATTTGGGGAAGTCTGAGCATTCAATTACGGGACTGCCGACCCTGTTGTTGTACCCCGAAGGACCAGACCGTGATCTATGTAGGTTTGATTGTCCAGTTTCAGTGTCTGCTGCACTTGCTTCCCTATTTTGGCACATAGAAAGTGGAGGATTTTGAAGTGTTTGCCGTAGTAATAAAGTACCATATTTGTATTTGAAGGAATGAAAGTGGATGCGAACGTGGTCTATAGCATTACTTTTTTTTAAAAAATATTTGATAAAATTTGTCTAAAACTTTAGTGTATATTCTTAGGAGTCTACACCTGGCAGGGTAAGTTGAAGTGTTTGAAACGCAAGTATTTGTCCTATATATATTTTGTCATCGTACATATGTTAATAACTTAATTAACAGTCATTTAGGTGCTGTTTGAAAAGGAAGCAGTGGTTTTGAGAGTGTGGATGGTTTTATGAGCACTACTAGCGTGCTGGATTTTATATGGCGACTCCAGAATGATCAAATACACAATTTTAAAGATCTTTCTCTCTAGAATCTCTCAAAGCAACTAAACCTTTTTTATCAGGAAAATCTACATGCATGAAAAGGAAAGGGCAATACAGAAAAAGAGAAAGTATGGAAAAATCCATTGGGAAACCACATTAGCATATCTATTAATACAGCAGTTAGGAACTCATTTTCACTAGTCTCGACAATCAGCAGAGACTCAACCGGGGAAGTCATTGAAATTTGGACTAAGGGCAACCTAACTACAACCCTGGTGATTGTAGAGGCTCTTGCGGTAAAGCTAGCTCTCAAAAAGACAGAACATCTCAACCATCCCAATATATTGTTAGTTGGGGATTCTCAGTTGGTCATCTCCTCCATTTATAAAGAGGAACAAATCTGCCAAATAGAAACAATTACAGATGACATCGCAGCCTTGTTGGAAACTCAACATCGTTTGGGTTGGAAATTCCACAAGATAGATCGATCTCAAAATCGACTTGCACACTTGGTAGCGCAATGGGCAGCTACAAACTCGCTGTTTGGTAGCATTCCACTAGAAATTATTCCTAACTCTATTTTGTATATCGATAGTGGGAAAGACCCTCCTTGATGTACTATTATTTTCCTTTTTAATTTATGCAAGCTTGATTAGAAAAAAAAAAAAAAAAAAAAGGTGCTGTTTGGATAGTGAGTTGATCAGATGTGATGAGTTGAGATGAAATTTAAAAGTTGAATAAAATATTTTTAGAATATTATATTTTAATATTATATTTTGTTTTTAGATTTGAAAATGTTGAATTGTTTATTATATTTTGTGTGGAAGTTTGAAAAATTTGTAATGATGAGATAAGACGAAATGAGATGAAACACTTCTTCTATCTAAATATAACTAAAAATTACAAAATTTAAGATGAAGAGTGACATTGTTTTGTGGTAGAAATTACAGATATGGATAAAAACAAAAAACAAAATGCACAAGAGTCTAGACCATATTAGTATCATGTGGTGAATAACATTACTGTGTAGACCACCTCATTAAAATCTGAGGCAGAACTACAAAACAGAAAGGTAGCTAAGAATTACATATTTTCAAGTGTAATTAACAAAAGCTTGGAAGCAGCAAACCTGGTAAATATGAGGTGGCCCTTGCAAATGACTTGTACTTGACAGGAGACAGGTGCAGTTTTACACACATACTTCGCTTTCTTAGACCCCAGTTCCACTACTTTTCTGCAAAATGGAGCAGTAATTAAGCTATATCAATCCAAATGTCAAAGCATGCACATGATCATGCTGAATAAACCAGAGATCAGAGACATTTCAGCCTCTACAAAGGCCTCAAAAGTGTGTTTAGTATGGGGTTTACAGATAGACCTAAATCTTTGCATATTTCAGAATAGTAGAATACTTTAGTCACAAAAGAATTACACAAAAATAAACTCACAAACTGATGTGGCTTGACATGATACGTCAGATTGTAAAATTATTTTTATTATAAAGTAGATTTAACGAATTCCATAAAATCACTTTGTGGATTTACTTTGTATAATTTTTTTGTATCTGTAGCAGTTCTCTTCCAAATAAGATCCACAAGCAATATATTACAATATGGATTTGGATATCTTAGCATTCTTGACTGAGCTGTGGGCTTAGAGAGAGAAAGAGGAAGACACAAGAAAGAACAGTACTCCAGAACAATATTTGACAATATTCTTAAATATTACCTTTTATAGTGATTGGCTGATGTTGATCCTATGACAAGCTTCCTGATCCCATATTTAGAGATGAGTTTTAGGATTCCCTCCCTAATAGAGTCCATTTCAATGGTTTGCGTTTGTGCATGAACCTATATTATTTTGAAACACCACAGAAAAGAGGTCAGAAAACTCAGCACTTGACTGTTCCAATCCAGACGATCAAGAAGAATTAATTAAAGATGCACATGAGAAGAATTTATACCCCCTTTTGTTGGCAGAAAAGAAAGTATTCCTCCATGATTGCATGCATACTTTGTGTACCAGTTTCCAGGCGTTCTCTGACCTTCCTTTCCGTCATTAAGCTTCGCACTGAAGTACAAGATCACAAGACGACGACTCAAATAACTCCAAAACTTCATAAATAAATACATGTGCTTTGGAGTGGGATATATCGATGGTCATGTGGACTCCAAGTCCAACCTGCATGTTAATTCGGTTTATGATGATCAAGTTTTTTCGAAGATATAAATAATAACTTGCCTAAAGGGAACAGCTTTGCTGGCTTGTGAACATGAATGATGCAAATCCTGCTTCCTCCGACGTTGTTCTCTAAAGCCCAAGACAGGATTGATTTGCAGTCTTTCACATCTTTTCCCACCGCAACGTATGTGATCATATCCTGATCAGCCATGGAATTTCCTGATCAAGCTGTCTTACGCCTATCTCTCGATCGCCATACACACACACACACATATATATATATATATATATTTATATATATGCACTTCACTTTTTGTGAAAAGCACAAAAGTCCGACATGCAGCCAGAAATTAAGGATGTAAAATTATTACATTCAAAGACTTTTGTAGTTCAAATTAGTCTGAACGTACACATTTTCTACTTAACTACAAAACTCTCAAATATTTAACGCATGGATAAAAAACTATTATATAGATAAAATGTTTGGTTGTTGGAGTGATCGTTTAACTCATTCTAAATTAATTATTGATGGGACTCGTTATGTTTTTAATTTTACATAAAAAGGCAAAATTTATCTCAATCTATTCTATGCATTCAAATACATTTTTCAATTTATTTATTTATTTAATCTGATAAAATATTTCTGTTCATATATAAATTCATATAATTTGAAACCACCTCGATATCAAAAATATATATATATATAAGAAAAAAAAAGACAATCAAAGACCAAACCGAAGAAACTGCGTGCGTGCGTACACTCTGAAATCGTCAAAACCGGTGATTAGCTGTAGGCATGTGCTATTACAGTCAGCTTTAGATTGATAATTGCAACTACCCAATTCGTGTACCGCCCGCGTAATATTTTTTAATAGGAAAATAATTTGTATAATATTTAAGAGATGCTAGAGTAGAATAACTCATAAAATTAAAGTAAATTTTGGATAGTGAATTGAGTTGAGATAAAAGTTAAAAATTAAATAATATATTATTAGAATATTATTTTTTAATATTATTATTATTTTAAAATTTTTAAAAAATTAAATTGTTTGTTATATTCTACGCAAAAATTTAAAAAAATTATAATGATTAGATGAAATAAGTTAATTTGAATTAAAACTATTTTTATATCCAAATCATCTTAAATAATATTACTCATTCTAAAATTGTATTTATTATTATTATTATTATTGTTATTATTATTATATAAATGCACCTAACTAGCTGGCTTGGCAGGAAAGTTCTCAACATTCAAACGTGTTTTGTGAAGTCAGATATGGCAATTGCACCTTTCTCTAGCAATTTGTATTGATCCTGTCCCCGATCGGGCTTCTAGAGTCATCTAGACTTCTAGTCTTTCCACAAATTTAACTATTTTGTCGTATGCATGACTTAATATATTACAAGTGGGAATCTCATTAAAAAAGCAAGGTTGAAGGGCTCAGCAAGTCGTCCTTTTATAGGAGCAAAAATGGAAAGCACGGTTGATGAGCATTTAAATGATTGCCTCTTAAAAATTCACATAATTTTTAATTCAAAAGTGTTTTCTTTTATATTAGTGCTATATATATTTACAGTTTTATTTATGCATATTTAGATATAGAAACGATTTGATCTCTTTTTATCTTATTTTATTTTATCATTATAATTTTTTTTAAAATTTTTACATAAAATATAATAAACAATTTAAAATTTTTAAATTCGAAAATAATAATAATATTAAAAAATAATATTCTAATAATATTTTATTTAATTTTTAACTTTTATCTAAAACAATCTCACTTTATCTCACTATTCAAACTAGGTCTTAGGTGCCGTTTGGATTCAAAAACCATTTAATCTCATCTCTTTTTTTTCTAAGTAAGCAAACTTCATTAAAATAAAAGATGATACATGTTAGAGGGGATGGGGTTCCTAACAAAATACCCCAACGCGACAACCACATTGCAAATGTGGTGAAAAAAAAAAGAAAAAAACTAGTTCTGAGACTAATTTCTTGATCTCTACCCAAGTCCTGTTAAGAGGGAACCGTTTTAAAAGACTTTTTGAAGGTAAGCCACCGCTGGAAGCGGTGAAAGTAGATGCACTGTAGTTGAAAGTCTTGAGGCATTTGTTGGTGAGGTCCTTAATCTCTCTCACAAGATCATTGGTTAGGAAAAGCAATAATCCAGATAAATTGGCAAGGGAATGACAGATTTGCAGCAGAGGAATAATCAACCCACGCCTCTAGAGTGGCGCGTGAAGACCACGCGCCGGTGGAATGGAGGAGTGGTCAGGCCAATTTGAAGGAACAGAGGGTGGGGAGTTTGTTGGTGTGGCCCGTGTAGTTGGCGGAGCTATCGGATTGCGGCGGCGTGTGAAGACCACGCGTGGAAACTGAAGACCACGTGCGGAAATAAACTGTGAGTGAGGATCACACTCTGACATTTTGGGCACGGTTCCACATCGTCCCAGTAGATAGGTGGGAGGCGAACGTCGTGGTAGGGTGAGTGTCGACTGTTCATGACTAGAGTGCAGTAGATCTGAGAAAAGCCACGCCGGTGGAAAAACACTACTATAAAAGTATATTCACAAATAGGTAGTGGAAAGGAAGAGGAAAATGAAAATGAAATGGAGAGGAAGGTGGAGCTGAGACTCATACCTTCCTCTTCGGCGACAGCACTTGGAAGGATTTGTTTTTTTTCCTAGAGAGAAGGCATATCATACATTCATCTCATCATTATAATTTTCTTAACTTTTCACACAAAATATAATAAACAATTCAACTTTTTCAAATCCTAAAATAATAATAATATTAAAAAATAATATTCTAACAATATTTTATTCAACTTTAATCTAAAACCATCTCATCTCATCTCACTATCCAAACCACACCGACTTTTATTTACAATGTTCATTTTGTTAGTTTTCTTTTAAACTTCAAATTTTGAATTCCAAATCTCATGATTTTCAACATATTAACATCTGACATGTAGAGAAATAAGTTTTTTTTTTTTTTAAGTGCATTTTCCTTTCTTCTATTTTACTTACACATTTTTTTTAAAAAACAATCATAAATTCCATTCTCCAACTTTTTCTTGTTCTCTATTAAAATATTTATAGGCTTTTAATTTTATATGTAAAAGGCAATTATGTATAAAAATGTAACTCAAAATCATTTCTCCTTTTATTTTCCTTTCTAAAAAAATCCTTGCTCCACCCTAAGATTTGTCTTTGATTGTAGCATTCACATGTTTCCCTTTCTTTCCAAATAGCTGGTTTGGAAAGTGACATGAGACGAGACGAGAATTTTGTAAAATAATAATAAGATAGTTTGTGAATAATAGTAAAATAGTTTGAGTTGAATATTTTTTAAGTTTTAGGAAAAGAGAGAGAATAAGTTGAATAAAAAATATTAAAAAATTAAAATATTATTAGAATATAGTTTTATAATATTAATGTTGTTTGGAAATTTGAAAAAAGTGTATTATTTTTTAATTTTTGTTTGAAAGATTTAGAAAGTTGTAATAATTAGTTTGAAAATATTTGTATTTGAATTATATTTAGAAAGGAAATGAAATGAGATGCTTCTAGTCAAGCGGGGAACGATCCTGCCCGCTGAGGGTGGACTTTTTGGGCAGATCTTCTTGCTCTTCTATGCTGTTGTTGTCCCAGGCCTCCACGACTCTTTTTGGGTAGATTCCTTTGCCCTTTCTCTATAGTTGTTGTCCCCGGCCTTCTCTCCACGGCTTTTACCGAGCAGATCTCCTTGCTCTTCATTGTTGTTGTTGTCCCAGGCCTTCTCTCATCGTTCTCGCCCTTTTGCTTATGGAGCTTTGCTCGTTTTTTCCCTTTTGCTTATGTAGCTCGCTCGTTCTCTCCCTTTTGCATATGAGGGTCGTCTTTGAAGCCATTCCTATCCGTTGTCTTCACCTCCTCCAATAGTTTCTCATACCTCTCCACAACCAGTAAGTAGTTTCGAGCAACTTTAGGGAGATGACTATCACCGTACGACTCAATTAGTTGCCTCATTACATCCCTGATGATTTTTAGAGGAAATCTAGAGTGTTATCGACATGTCGTAGTGATGGAGATATCTGTCTGCCAGTTTTATGGAATATGATTTGATCGAGCTCGGTTGTGATGAGTCGCCTTGGGCTATACCTGACTCCCTACTGCTCTACGGTCTCACATTGTAACTTGTTCCTTATAGATCTAAGGCTTTGTGTTGCAACTTGTTTCTTGTAACTTTGTGGCTTTATGTTGTAATTTGTTTCTTGTAACCTTGAGGTTTTATGTTGTAACTTGTTCCTTGTACCTCTGCGGCTTTATATTGTAACTTGTTCCTTGTACCTTTGTGGCTTTATGTTATAACTTGTTCCTTGTAACTCAGCGACTTTATGTTGTAACTCTCAACAATTAATAATATTACTCTTTTGTTGACTATATCTGGCTATTTTTTGTGTGCATCCTTTTCCATTGTTCTTCTTTTCTCTCTCTTTTTTTTTTGTTGGCCGGCGAGAGGAATCGCCACACAGGGCCTTTGTGGTCTACCCCACCAGTGCCTGGCCTTTGTTTGACGACCTCGCCAGCAAGGAATCTTTCTATTTGAGCCCTTTTCATTGGCCTTTGCCATGTAACTGTTCACCCTAGGGCCTTAGCGACTTTGTTTGATGAGATCGGTGTTCTTTACATTCTTCTTTAGCATAGATTTACTCTTCGGGTAGCCATGGGGTTGGTCCCGCTCTCCTCCGTGGGGAGTCAAGATGGCCTTGGACTCGACTTGCATCCTCAGCCCAAGGGGAGGTAAATTATCCCGCCAGTTTGGAATTGTGCCTGTCTTCCTCCACTAGCGTAAATTTGTATCCATCCCATTTGGGAAAAAAGAATGTTATCATGATTTTGCTTTTGATCACAGAAGTTAATGTCACAAACTTGAGTCCTTCTATCTATGCCATACAATGTTCTTTGTTTTCTGCCTCTCCACTATTGCTTGTGTTGCTGACATCCGTGTTGATGATGACTGCGTTTTTTACTTCATTATTCGGGTGGTCCGTGGACTCGGCTTGCTCTCTGTTTGGGAGAGGTTGGAATGCCTAATGCCAAACTGCCTCTTTCTTCCCTAGGAGGTAATTCGAACAGCGACGTGGCTGGTTTGCTCTTTCACCGTAGTGGGGGTTGGTGTAAGTGTTTGGGTAGCCTCGAGGTTAGACCCGCTCTCCTTCATAGGAGGAAAAAATCTGCCTTAGGCTCGTCTCATCCCTTTGTTAGTCATGAGAGGTAGTTTGTTTGGGCAGTCCACTCCCGCCGGTCGACACAATAAGAAATTGTAAGTTTGGGTTAGGCTGGCGCTAATCCTATACTTCGTTGTAGCGGGGGTCGAGGTAAGTTATTCAGATAGCCATGAGGTTGATTCTGCTCTCCATTGTGGGAGGGATAAGGCAGCCTTAAGGCATATCTTTCCCTATGGTATCTTGCAGGGAGGTAAGTTATTCAGGCAGTTTGCCACTGAACCTGCTCCTGCTCGTTGACGTTGACAAGGAAGGTAAACATTTTCTTTTAGGTAGCTGAATACTGACCCGCACTCCACCACAGGAAGGATAAAGATACCTTTAATCCTACCCTTCCCTTTATTGCCTCGCGAGGAGGTAATTCAGACAACGATGTGGCTGATCCACTCCTTCACCCTAACGAGAGTCTAGGTAAGTTATTTGGGCTACTATGGGGGCTAGTCTCACTCTCCTGGATGAGAAGATTGAGTCACTTGCTCACCTGTCATCCTTCGTGGGGAGGTAGGTTGTTTGGACAATTTGTTCTGGACTCGCTTCCTCGTGAGGTCGATCTCGCTCTCCGCCACGGGAAGGATAAGACAACCTTTCCTTTTGGTATCCTTTAGAGAGGTAAATCATTTGGGCAATCTGTTACTGGACGCGTTGATGCTTAACGAGGAAGATAAATTTTATCTTCGGGGTGGCCTGTTACTGGAACTGCTCTCGCTTGTTGACGCTTAATGAGGAAGATAAATTTTATCTTTGGGTAGCCAAAGATCGACCCGCACTCCTCCGCGAGAGGGATAAGGCAATCTCTTAGGCCTACCTCTCCATTTTTTCCCTCGGGGAGGTAAGATGTTGATGGAGTTCCCTTTTAGTGGAATTGACTTTGCTTATAGAGATTGTCGATTTGGCCAAAGCGGAGTTCGCTTAATGGGTTATGTTATGTTCTTGAAATTAGCCATTGAAATATAAAACTTCTTTTATTAGGGTCCATAACGGGTGCATGTAAACATATAATTTTATGACAATGAATAAGCTTAGCAATAAAATTTTCGTAGATGCTCAACGTTCCAAGGGTGTGGCAGCTTGTTTCTTTGGGAGTCTTTGAGGAGGTAGGAGCCCGGGCGATTTGTGGTGATGACCACGTAAGGGCCCTCCCACCGGGGGCCCAGCTTTCACTCATCCTGTGTTGTTGTTCCTGTCTCTTTAAGTATGAGATCTTCAACCTTAAATGTCCTCGGTCGCATGTGCTTGTTGAAGCATCTTTTGGCCCTTCTTTTGTTGACCGCAGCTCTTATCTCGGCTTCTAGTCAGACTTCTTCTAACAGATTTAGCTGTTCTTCTAGCCACCTATCATTAGACTCTTGTTCTAAGTGTTGAACTCTGTAGGTGAGGATTCCGATCTCTACAGGTGGCATTGCCTCGTAGCCATATTTAAGGGTAAAAGGGGTCTCCCCATATGGCATCTTCACTATGACCTGGTAGGCCCACAGGACGACAGGGAGTTCTTCTGCCCACCTCCTTTCTATCTTTGAGCCGCTTTTTCAACATTCCCATCAGTATTTTGTTGGTCGCGTCGACTTGCTCATTAGACTAGGGGTGTCTTGGGGATGAGTACCAGAACTTGACCCTCAATTCTCAGCACCAATTGTGGTAGTGATTGGAATCGAATTGCCACCCATTATTCGAAATGATGGTACGTAGGATGCCAAACCTGCAAACTACCAACCTCTATAGGAAACGTGTGATGTTGTTCGTCATAATGGTGGCTAAGGCCTTAGTTGCAACCCACTTGGTAAAGTAAACCACAGCTACCACTACAAACTTGACTCCTCCTTTGCCCTGGGGAAGTGGGACAGCCAAGTTAATTCGCCAATGGGCATAAGGCCATGGTGACGTGATCGACATTAATTCCTCTAGTGTGCGATGGAGCTTCCTGGCGTATTCTTGGCACTTCCGACATTTTCACTCATAGTCGTTGACATCCTGCAAGTAATAGCCTACTCTCATTACTTTTCAGGCCAACGCATGTCCTTTTGAGTGATTCCCATAAATCACTTTGTATATTTCTGCTAACACGTACTGCACTTTTTCTGGATAGAGATGCTCCTCAAAAGAGGAGCCAAGTGACCCCTCTGATACAGGACTAGCGTGCTGCTCTATTTCTGATCTTCCTAGCCTCCTATTTGTCCTTTGGTACCTCACTGGTTTTCAAATATCTGATTATTTTCTAGACTATAGTTCCATTACCTCCATTCCCACAGCAGGCATTTCTATAGTTTGGATGACTGTTTGTTCTGATAGGGGGAGTCCTCCTATCCAAACGCAACACATGCCAATTTGTCTGCTTTTTGATTTTCTGTCCTTAACACTTGCTAAATCTGGAAATACCTAAAATGGGGGCGTTCAGCGTCCACTAGTGCTAAATATTTCTTCAGCTTTTTCACTTTTTACAACAAACTCTCCTCGCACTTGATTCACCACCACCTGAGAATCGGCCCATACTTCAATCTCGGTGGCGCCTAAAGACTTGGCTACCATCAGTCTTGAAAGCAATGCTTCGTACATTGCCTCGTTACTCGTCGTTTTGAATGCCAATTTGATGGTGTAATTGTATTCATCTCCCCCAGATGTGATGATATGCACTCCCACTCCCCCTTTAGCTTGGCAAGATGAGCCATCGATGAATACTTGCCAAGATTTTTACGGGAGGTGCATCATCATTCTTTATCGGGAAACTGAAAAACTCAACGACAAAGTCCCCTAGGATTTTCCCTTTTATTGTGTTCCACAGTGCATAGTTGATGTCCAACTCACTCAACTCTACTGCCTAGTTCACGAGCCCATTTGAGGTGTCATGTAGTTGTAGCACCTTTTTTAGGGGAACCCTTACTGGGTGAGCTTGAAAGTACGGGCGCAACTTGCGCGTGGTTACTACCGGCGCAAAAGCTAGTTGCTCTATATGGGGGTACCTAGCTTTGGCCCTTCGATACACCCAGCTGGTGTAGTAGACTGGCCTCTGGACCCCATCCTCCTATCGCACAAATGCCGAGGAGGTAGCCTGAGGGGAGACTGCCAAGTACAGGGTCATTGTTTCTCCATGCTGTGATTAGCTGAGGAGCGGTGGGCTTGTGAGATACTTTTTTAGCGCTTCAAACGCCTGGTCACACTCACCATTCCATTCTTGTGCTTTTTGCAAGACTTCGAAGAAAGGTAGGCACTTGTCGGTAGATCTTGACATGAACCTGTTGAGAGTGGCCACTTGCTTGGCCAGCCTTTGTATCTTGTTTATGTTTCGGGATGGGGCTATACTGAGGATGGTCTCCACCTTCTCGGAGTTGGCTTTGATTTCGCGTTTAGACACCATGAATCCTAAGTACTTTCCTGATCTGACTTCGAAAGTGCATTTTGCCGGGTTCAACTTCATTTGAGATTGTTGCAGTATCGTGAAATCCTCCCTTAAGTCATTCAGCAGCTGCTCTATGTTCCCACTCTAAACCAGCAGGTCATCTGCATTGACCTTTATGTTTCTTCCTATCTAGTCTTTGAACATATGATTGATCAACCGCTGGTAGGTGGCGCCCGCATTCTTAAACCCAAAAGGCATCACCATGTAGCAATATAAGTCTCAGTTAGTGACGAACGAAGTTTTCTCTTCATCTTTAAGGTTCATACAAATTTGGTTATACCCGGAGTAAGCGTTTATGAAGTTGAGCATACAGTGACCCACTATGGAGTCAAGAATTAGGTTGATGCGAGGAAGTGGGAAGCTGTGATTTGGACAAGTTTTGTTGAGGTCAGTAAAGTCAACACACATTCTTCATTTATTGATTGACTTCTTTACGAGCACTACGTTGGACAGCCATTCCGGGGTAATGGGCTTCTTAGATGAATCTCGTGCTTAGTAGACGGTCCACTTCCTCGGCTATAACAACGTTCTTTTCTGCGCTGACGTTCTGACGTTTCTGCCTTACTCCTTTAGCCTTTGGGTCTACATTAAGGCTGTGTTGTATGGCGTTGGGCACTATTCCAAGCCTATTCTCATGTCTCCAAGCGAATACGTTCTGGTGCTCAGTGAGGAGTTGTCGCATGGTGCTTGGAGCTTCAAATGTATTTCACACCTAATCCTTACCCTAACTTCTGATCGATCTGGGTCGAGAGTTATAAACTCCAATGGCTCGATTGGTTCCACTTTCTGGAGTTCCTGCTCGTCTCAGACATTGCTTATGACCTCCGCCCAATCTGGAGCTGGCGGCAAGTTGCAGGCACCCTCCGCAGGATACGCCTTGCTTACCCCGCCGTTCATTGGCACTTGGCATTTCTTTGCGGGCGTGTGTATAGCTCTCTTCTATTGCGCCATTCTCACTCCCATGGACTTGGTTCGCTTGTTGATTAACCTCCATGTCACTAGTAGCACTGGCAGGCTTTCGAGTTGCCTGTAACGGGTTGCCCCAAGTGCGTGAAGTACACATAAGATCTACAAGGGTCCCACAGACAGCGTCACTGTTAATGTTGTGTTTCGCACACGTTTAGCCCAGGTTCTGACAACTTAGGTCTTCCGAAATGGACCTGTGAAAGACAAGAGAGAAGGAACCTAAGGAAGGGATGCCTTGGAGCCGGGGAGTCTCTGATGCCAATGTTAGTAAATATTAGGAAAATTTTGTAAATCAGTAAAGGAGTCTAAGGATCAGAGAGTTTCATCGTACCTGGAGCTTGCTATTTATATCGTGGGTTGAAGGAGGTGCAGATCGTCTTTGTCTACACAGAGTTCGTTCTTCTTCTGTTGTTTATGCTTTTAGAGTCCTTTAATGTGATGTGGCTCTACGATGAGATTATAAATATGGTATGTAGCTCGGTAGTGGCGCTATTAATGTGACGTAGTTTTCTGGCCTTGCGTTTATCCCTTGTGAGCCATAGATGGTCTGATCTCGATGGATCAAAGGCCGTGGGCTGTCAGACTAACCTGTCTTACAGATTACCCAACTCCTTTCCCTGGTAGATGCTTTGACCCCTACGCAAACCTCAGAGCCCTTGAGCCAGGTAATGGGTCGAGGCCCAGTGGGCTTTGTGAAGTAGGAAAAATTCCATTACAGTTAGAATATTATTTTTTAATATTATTATTATTTTAGGATTTGAAAAAGCTGAATTGTTTATTATATTTTGTGTGAGAATTTTAGAAAGTTGTAATAATTAGATAAGATGAGATGAGATGAAACTATTTCTGTATCAAAATATGGCCTAATTAAGCCATGGGGCAGCTTTCTGTTTTGCAAGAGAATTAACTTTCCTTGACATAGTGCAAACCACATGTATCTGTTCATCCATTGAGGAATATTTGGAAATCCTGAAATTTTGACACCTTTCAGTTTGGACAAGAACAATAGAATATAAATCATAGAAATGTTTTAGTCATAATGAGATTTCATAAAGATAAACTCACAAGTTAATATGGTTTGATGTGGTACATCAAATTGTAGAATAAATCTAACAACTCACATAAAGTCATGTCAGTTTATAAATTTACTTTTTTGAAATCCTTTTATGGATGCAATACTTATCATTCCTCAAATGGTTGAAATATTTGCGGAGGAAGATGTTTGATTTTGGGGGCCGAATTAATATCATGATGATTATATGTGTTTGAGTGCATTATATGTGTGTGTGTGTGTGTGTGTTTGTTTGTTTGTTTGTTTTTTTTTTTGTTTTATATATATTTTGAATGCTATCACTAAAGTACAACAAAATATTGCAATATGAATTAAACCAGAATCGTTTCACAAAACTTTTTATGGAGGAAAAAAATGAATTGTTTGACGGGATACAAGGAAGGATATAAGAATGACGAGTCTCATGTGGCATTTTCCATGACCACTGCACTATTATAGTTGCGACCGTGATTCTTGCCACGATTATTGTAATCACAATTGAAGTAGTTAAAATATACAGTGATAGTATGACATTTTTGATTTATGACAAGTATTCCAAATATCATGACAAAATCAAACACATAAATATTTGGTTTCACTGCATTCGGGATGTCATTGTGCAAGATGAGGTAATTTTACAACATATCTTTACCAGAAAGATGATAGTTGATCATCTTACTAAGGCTATTAGTAGAACTATAAACTTATGTTGGAGTTGGAGACTTAATAAGATTTTATATATGTTGTATTAAGGATACCTTATTGACTTTATTGTACATTTGACACAATTAGTATCTACTGTATAAATGAGATTATTGTTTTTATCTCATAATATAAGTTAATTGAAATTAAGTGAAATGTTATGGGGTAAATTCCCTTAGCCCATATGGGCATCTCAGGCCCAGCCCAAAGGGCCACAATCATAAAGTAAAAATGAGACAAAGGGGACAAGAAAAAGCCAGTGTCAAAGAAAAAGAAGGAAGGAGACAAAAAATTGAGAAAAATGAGAAAGAGGGCAAAGTAAGTCAAATATGCAATAGGAATGAAGTGACATAAAGCTGAATTTCTCACCAACCACTAATGGAGCTTAATAAAAAGGGGACTTCAGAATGGCCAAATGAGGATTATGAGAACACATAAGTCATCTTCAACTCGAGAATAAGATCTCCAATATATTATACTTTCTTAAAAAAAGAGGTATTTGACCTTCATTGTACAAAGAGAAATGAGAGACTGTAAAATAGTGGATTTTCCCTCTAAACAACCCATGGACGTAGGCCTTGTGCCAAACCACGTAAATCTGTGTATCTTGTTCTCTATTTATATTTCCTGTAATTATTTTCTATTTACTACTACGGATGTACGTAAGGACATAGTACAGCTGCTCAGAACTGCCACTGGGAGCTTCAAACCACACCGATCAAGGCCTGAGTCATCATTGTGGGCCGGGAAAGATTTTCTCCAATTCTGGCCCGTTGTGCGGTTTTTGACATTAACAGTTGGCGTTACCTGTGGGATTGATTTATTTTCTACATCGAAAGTGGGAGAATAATCATTTCCTGGCTTACATAATCATCTCCAAATGAGCAGAAATGTTTTCTTAGATAAGCATTTTCGGCTTTTCGCCTCTTATTTTATTTAGTTAGTAACACTATCATATCCTCAACTGCAAACTTTCCATGCCTGAGATGAAAGTTTCTTGGCCATTGAGATCAAATGTACTGTCCATTTAAGTGCACAGTACCATGGCTTGCATAGTACACGTGAACCATGCATAGTGTCCATGCACCCACTGTGCATGCCATGAATAGTGCCATGCACAGGGACATTACGGGTGCACGTTATCGTGCATCCAAGAGGAACACCATGGCTAGCTATGGGCTTGGTATGGCTGCCGGCATCCACCACGTGGACCATCGACACTTTCTGTCACCTTTGTAGTGGTCCCCGAGGACTATGGTCTGGCATGTAGTGGCCCAAGGCCACACATGTCATGCACCTAATGTGTGTCAAGGAGCTGTGAGCTCGGTGTGGCTAGCGATGGCCACCACGTGGACCGATGGCACCTTCTACCCTAACCATTATGGCCAAGCATGTGGTGGTCCACAACCATGCATATCGTGCACGAAATGTAAACCAAAGACAAACCCATAAAGGTATAAATATTTCGAGATCTTTTTTAGCTTTTTGGTTTTTGAAAAATTCTCTATTAATCCTGTTTGAAGATGCCTAATTGATTTATTGTATAGTAATAATACCATCCAAAAATATTTCCACTGAAACTATCACCATTTATTTGATCACAAATATAAGCGAAAATGAAGAGGATATAAGCATGCACCTTCTGAGGTTATAATTAGCTAATGAAATATAAAGATTAAAAAATAATCCTATGGAATAAACTTTGATCATTTTATAAAATAAAAAATCATGTTAAACAAGTCATAATTAAGTACTCTATTGAGCTTTATATTACTGCAAAAGACACCTGACATTTGACAATCACTCATCAGCAAATAATTTTTTTGTTTAACAGCCAACTAGCTATCTCCACCTCCGTTGATAACACTTGATAATAATTTTTTAGAGGGTTGCTACAGACACAAAGGGATCCCACATACTGATGTGGCACGAAGTGAGTGTGCCACATCTCCCCACTCCCTTTTTTTTTTTTCCTTCCTTTCTTCCCCCTTCCCGTGTATGTCCCCTCCCCTCCTCCGTTTCTCCCTCTTTGTCTCCACCTATCTCCGTCCTCCCTGTGGTTGGCCATAGTGGTCGCCGATCGGGGACCACCTCAGGGCCGGCAGAAGTCGTCGGCAATTGCCATGCACGAGAGCTCCCATCCCCCTGCCAGATGGTGCCCTTGGACCGCTGGCAGCTTTTTTCGGCCTTAAGGTGGTCCCTGACCACCATGGAGGCCACGGGGAGGGCAAAGACAGAGAAGGAAAGGGGGAGGAAGGGAGGGGACACGCACGGGAGAAGGAGAAAAAAAAAGGGAAGGAGACGTGGCATAGTCATAGTGTGCCACATCAGTGTGTGAGATCTTTTTGTGGGATCTCTTTATGTCTGTAGTGTATGGAGTAGTCTACTTTTTTACAAAGGTCTATGCGGAACTTATTTATTTGGGGCATGTACAAATCATTTCTCTATAATAAAAGTATACGCTTTTCTTTTTATACAAAAAAGAAAAAAAGAAAGATCAGATCATAAATGTGTGAGTATTTAAAGATTTAGCTATTACTTTATGAAAACTTCTCTATTTTTGTTTGAAGATTTCTTGCTTATTATGTAGCAATACTATCCAAAAATATTTTGGAAAAGAAAAAGATTATTCAAACAACTCATAAGTTCAATGGAATTTTAGAATAGACTCACACCTACAAATGCCACTCAAATGTCCATATTCCTCAAAAATACTTGACAACTAATCAAATCACAGAACATTTAACAATTTATAGCCAAGCTCCAATTTGGTTGATAATTCTTTCAAGTACCTCCTATTGGATCCCTTAATGATTCGAGTAGCTCCAAGACCATGCTTGTCGTTCACGAAATGTGTAGCTAAGAGCTCACGAGGGCCAGCTGTGAGCTCGAAAAACAACTGATGCTCACCACGTTAACCGCTGGAGATAACTGTTGTCGTGGAGGTGGCCCTCGTGCACAAAGAGTGCTGCGGATGCAAGTCGTCGACGAGGGCCTCCCCCAGTGGCACTCGTGAGTTGGCAGATCCACCACTTGGACCACTAACAATTTCTGTCTCCAACAGGGTGTTCCATGGCCCTGGCCTGCTCCATGACCACAGCTAGGCCACCCTTTCTTGACCATGTACACGGGCAGCCATCAATCAACATACACGGCGGGCTACCTCTTGCTCAGCCTAAGGTTACTCGTCTAGCTCTTTCCTCTACCACTGATCACATTGCTTGACCATGGGTGTATGAAGCCTACGATGGTTACTATCTAACCTGCGGACGTATTACTATGATCGGTGGGGTATTCCTCAGCCACCTCTTGCTCGGCCACCTCTGGCTCAACCACCTTAAGCTGCCTGGTCACAAGCCGCCTAGACATAAGTTGCCCGACTACGAGTTGTCCACTAGAAGCTCCCCACCTGCACTCTGTTTCACTACAAGCTGCCTGGCCATAGCATACTCAGCCACAAGCTGCAGGTAACCCAGTCACAGGTTGCTCGACCAGAGGGTGGACCATGTTCAAGGGTGCACTGTATTAGTGCATCCTCCACAATTTACAAGCAGTATGGACCATGCAAACCACTCATAGTGGGTGGAGCTTCCTCTCACCCACAGAGACAATTCATAGGACTTCACCACGGTCAGTTGCAAATCGTAGCGTTATCAGACTTAACCAATAGTCATGACCCATGCATCCACCGGTCCCACCCCAAAAATGAAACTCGTCGGCCGCATTTAGCAAAAAATCAAGGAAATTAAAGTTATGTGAAAAGTGAATTTTTTTCGGCAATACAATTTAAAAAAACAAAACAAAAACAACAACAATCAATAATGACTAATCGTAGACAAGCGGGAATCAGAAACATTGGCTCATCACTTTGGTATTGTCTCTATCAACTTGCCATTAAAATTTTGTTTTCACTAATAAATTTGGTTTTTGGAGAATTTTCCCACAAAAAAATCCTCGAGGTTTGAGGGAATCCAAGTGTTAGCACACCCCGGGAACATACTTTACTGGGAATCACCAGCGTGATGCGAGATGCAGGCTACTCAACCCTGCTCTGGCACTGCTCGGACATCTTAATCTATCATAATAAACTGCTCGATATCGTGGGCACCCCGCATCTTCATCATTATATTTGTAGAGCTAACGCTTCTTGCCATTGTTGAAATCGTACGTACTTTATATATTTCTATCATAGTACAAGGGAAATTTAGCGAACAAATTTGTATTTTCTCTCTTCTAAATTGTATCACACCCTCTATATCTCTCTGTAGATTATTACTTATGTGTTTTGTGGTGACTGTTAGTGCAAAAAATTGCATAACATGTCGAAATAGGAGAAAGAATCATTCTCGGCCCACGGTGACGTTTTAGGACTTGATCGGAGTGGTTGTATGGTGACCATACGTACACCCATAGTAGTGAATAGAAAATAAATGTAGGAAATATAAATGGAGATGGAGACATAAATTTACATTGTTTAGCATTGGGCCTACATTCACAGATTGTTTGGGGCTCAAATCTACTAAAATATGACTATTTTACAGTCTCCCACGGTCTCTCATTTATCTCTGTACCATGGAGGTTGGAGAATTATTTTCTAGAGAAGATCTTTGTCTTTAAAGCTCTCGTCGCAAGGTTGAAAAAGCTAAAGAAGTCCCCTCCTCGTCTGGTCTGATCCCTTTTGATCCTGGCCTTTGGAGTGATGAGGAATGACAGTTTTATTCCACTCCTCGCTTGTGTGCCTCACTTACTTTTCCCTTTTTCTCATTTTGTTTTCCTTTCTATCACCTCCTTCTTTTCCCTCTGACATATTCTTTTTCCTTGTCCCCTCCTTATCTCGTTTTTGTCTTTTCTTCCTCACGCCTTCTATTGTATTCTAATGAGGGGCTCTTTGATGGGTCGGACTTGGTTTATCTGTGTCTTGAGTTTCTTAAAGTTGATTTGCTCCAAAAGAAGGCATTGAGAATCTTTAAGTAAAATTGCAACAGAGATAGCCTGCATAAAACTGTAGAAAAAAATTATGGGACTGAATCCTAGTTTCTATTTTGCTTTCATTAAGTGATAAATATTTTCGTGCCCAAAGCTAGGCGAGAGATGTTCTCGATCACGCAAAGTGCAAGCGTGGACCTCGGCTTGGAAAGCTAGGTGGGAGATGTGCATGACCGTGCTAAATGCGAGCATGGAACTCGGCTTGGAGAGCTAAGTGGGAGATGTGCTCGACTGCACTAAGTGTAAGCGAGAAGCTCGACTTGGCTAGGAGATGTACTCAACCACACTAGGTATGAGTGCAAAGCTCAACTTGTAGGTGTACTCGACCGCACAAAGTGTGAGCGCGGAGCTCGGCTTGAGCAGATGTACTTGACCGCACAGGTTTGGGTAGTCGAGGGATTGTCGTTGCCCGTAGTTCGCAGTGAGTCTAGGAATCCCGCTTTGTTGAACCTGTGTGCTAAGGTTGGAGTAGCCAAGGGATGTCATCGCTGTTATTCGCTGCGAGTCAAAAGACTCAGCTTTGAGTTTGCTTGTATGGAAGTTTGCCTAATAGATTGCATAAGATCGTTTTGTTGTTAGCAAAGAGTGCATATTCTACTGATTGTTTTTGTTTTTCATGGTGTTAGTGGGTTTTTGTCCCTAGATGTGAATTGTTGTTGGCGTTTCCATTTTAGTATTGATGCTAGAGTTTTTTTGTAGTAACCCGCACTAAGTAGTCAGAGAGCCTGTCGACCCCCTGCCTTTATCTTAGGCAATTTTTGAGCCTATCGACTATTTTCTGAAAGTAACCCACATGAGGCGGTTGTGGAACTTAGAGGCTCATTCCTAGAGGTAAACCATTTACGAAGGTTATGGCACGAGTGTAAACACTCAATGTTTCCTAGATAAGTGGTTGTGCTAGTATTGTTATCTAGGTGTGAAAGACAACATCAAGAATGGCAACTTAAAAGAGAAAGTTGAAGCCAATCGTTTCTCTCTAATATAATAGGCTCTGTGGAGATAGCATGAATTATACTCGTTTGGTTATGCAGTTCAGATGAGATGAGATGAGATGTTTTGTTGAAAGTTGAATAAAATATTGTTAGAATACAATTTTTTGATATTATTTTAATTTTGAAATTTGAAAAAATGGAGTTGTTTATTATATTTTATGTGTGAGTTTGGAATAATTGTAATGATGAGATGAGATGAGATAGTTTTGTATATCCAAACCGAAGTGAACTCAAAAGAAGATTAGCATCGAGCTTGTGGGAATGGCACCACAGCTAAATTCATCCATAAAGGAAGAGCATGTGTTATGGTCAATTGGAGAACATTAATTAATAACTTGACAAAGGACCTAACACATCCTTCTCCAATTCCAAAGACCTGAACCAACCCAACAAAAGAGAAACTATCCCCATCCCATAAACTCACACCAGCACAGATCGATGAAGGAAAAAAGGAAAATGGAGTTTCTTATGACTGATTAAAAATGCAAGGTCATAATTATCATGTAAACCAAGACAAAACCATAAAGGTATAAGTATTTAGAGATCTTAATTAGCTTTTTGCAGGTTTTTGAAAAATTCTCTATAAATCATGTTTGAAGATGCTTGATTGATTTATTCTACAGCAATGGTACCATCCAAAAATATTTCCACTGAAACCATTACCATTCATTTGATCACAAATATAAGCAAAAATGAAGAGGGTATAAGCACGCACATTCTGAGGTTATAATTAGCTAATGATTTATTTCTAGTTTATATATTGGGTTTCTGTCCATTACACTGAATAAACCCTTACTACTAATGATTCTGGTAGGCTGGTAGGTGGTGTATTGAAGTCGAGGGACAATTCTAAACCCTATGAAAAATACCCTCATACCATATAATAAAAACAAATAAAAAAAATAAAAAAGCTATAGATGTGGTGTGAGAAAGTGAATAGTAGCCGATGGATAGAATTGCTTAAAAAAAATGTGGGGTGTAAAAGTGAATAGTGGCTTATGCATATAATTACTTATAAAAAAAATGTTAGGCACAAATTCTAAATAATAATTTTTTTGTACTATTTAGAACTTTTTATGTAATATTTAGGGCATGTACAAATCATTTTTCTATAATAAAAGGATACACTTTTTTTTTTTACACAAAAAAAAGATGAAATCTCGTTTGAATTCAAAACCCACCTCAATTCATCTCATCTAATCATTACAACTTTTTCAAATTTCCACACAAAATATAATAAACAATTCAACATTTTCAAATCCTAAAACAATAATAATATTAAAAAATAATATTCTAACAATATTTTATTCTACTATTCACAAACCATTTCAACTCATTTATGAATCCAAACGGAGCAAGCTCACCTACAAATACCTCTCAAACATACATATTCCTGCAAAAATACTTGACAATTAATCAAATCACATAACATTTGATTATTTATAGCCAAGCTCCAACTTGGCTGATAATCCTTTCAAGGACCTCCTGTTGGATCCCTTAATGATTCGAGTAGCTCCAAGACACCTGTCCCAAGATCTGGTCTATTTCTTCTGTTATTGTCAGAACACATCAGTGCCAATTCAGCCAAAGATTGAGCAACCTCAAATGGCCAACGTCCAGCCGAAGGATCCAAAAGGGATTCAAAATTGCCTGCACGTAAGGCAGAGTTGACTTCATCTACTATAGAGTAGGGTGGTGATTTCCCTGTCAACAATTGCAGTAAAATGATTCCAAAGGAGTAAACATCTGACTTCACAGTAAGAACTCCTCTTTGAAGAAATTCAGGATCTAAGTAAGGCAAAGTTCCCTTTGGGACAGTGTTATGACTCAGTGTTACACTCTCGCTTGAACTGCGACCGCGGCTTAACACTCGGCAAATTCCAAAGTCACTAAGTTTACATACAAAGTTGGAATCAAGGAGAATATTGGCTGGTTTCAAATCTCCATGCACTATGGTGTGAGGTCGAGTACTGGAATGAAGATACACGAGGACAGAGCATAACTCTGTGGCGATCCGTAGTCGAGTTTGCCATGACAATGGAGGAGTCTGGTCCTTGCATTTGAGTCGATCTTCAAGACTTCCATTAGGAAGATATTCATAGATGAGTGCAAAAGCTTCGGGGCAAGATCCAATGAGTTTCACAAGATTGGGGTGCCTCAACTGACCCAATACATTAACCTGACATATATGGATACAACCAATAAATTTAAGATCAAATTATTCAACCAAAATTTTTGAGATCAAAATGCTATCATTGATACTTTTTCGAAACTTTTTATTGAAAATGTCTGCAAACATGCTAACCTTATTTAAGTAAAATATTTTTCTGATCTAGACAAACTCTAGTGTTTTTCAAATAATGCATATACAAACCTCCATTTGGAACTCTTGGGAGCCTTGGGAGCCATGAGAATGTAACATCTTTACAGCTACCTCAGTTTGTAGGCGACCTATATAAATGTTGCCATATCCTCCTTGTCCAATTTTCTGGGATTCATGAAATCCTTGAGTAACTTCTGAAATTTTAGAAAGGGAGAATTCAGGCAGCTCGAGCATGTGTCCATTTGGGTCCTCTTCTTTTCTCTTTAGCCCTTCAGCTTCTTTCAGTGCATGATCACGCTCCATCTGCAATTCATCCCTTTCGTTCTGTAACTCTGCAATTTGGTTCTTTAATGATGTTTCCTGTTCTTTGGAAATCCGGAGTTCTTCTATGTATATGTCTCTCTGATTCTCTGCATCTTGTGCCTATTAGTCAGATTATTAGCAATTTCTGTAAGATTTAAAAAATTTTGTGTATTGTTTTCGAAACATGTAATGAGGAGTGTAAAGAAAACCATCATGAACTCAGAGTTGAAGAAGTTCATCTTCATTCATTCATTGTTTCTTTCTAACACTACATTTATACGCCTAGCAGAACTAGTAATTAAAAAGCTTACTCTTCGTATAGCGTCAATCATATATTCCTCTGCTCTTTGACGCACGAGTGCCTCTTTTTTTAAATCTGCCATCGCTTGTTGAAGCTGCTCTTCTAAGCTCCGCTCCTGCTATGATCCATAAAACCTTTAATTTCAAAGCCTTGTCGTGTTTTATACCCATTTGATTATTGATTGATTCAGATGAATAATGCCAATGAGAAATTTTGGCATACAAATTTTGCAAACACAAAATAAAATGTAACAGATCAACGCTTTGCACATACCACAACATTGTGAGCTCCATTAGAAGAAGGTGACATGTTACTTGAACTGGGAATCAACCTCGGACTTTGTTGCACAACTGAAGGAGCGAGCTCCAGAGTAGAAGAGCTTCTTGAATAATCCAAAGCCGCCGGCGGAGAGAGTGAGCGGCTATACTGCAATTCTTTGCCATTTCTATCATTCCAAGCTTTTAGAGTTATTTCAACCGCTCTTGTGTGGGAGCTTGGGGAGTAACTAGAATCCCCAGGACTCTTTGGAGATGAAATCTCTTTAGAACGTTCCGGGAAAGGAGCAAGTAGAGCAGCCAGAGCAGTGCTCCTATTGCGCCCAACCGTAACAGACCGTGATTTGGAGAAGTCTGAGCATTCAATTACGGGACTGCCGACCCCGTTGTTGTACCCCGAAGGACCAGACCGTGATCTAACCAGGTTTGATGGTCCAGTTTCAGTGTCTGCTGCACTTGCTTCCCTATTTTGGCACATAGAAAGAGGCGGATTTTGAAGTGTTCGCCGTAGTGTTTACATATCAACTTCTGAACTTTCTTCAACTTCGGAAAAAATAAAGTATCATATTTTATTTGAAAGAATGAAAGTGCTAGTGCAGTCTATACCATATTGTATTTATGCTATTTGGATTGTGAGTTTCTGATGTGATGAGTTGAGATGAAACTTGAAAGTTGAATAAAATATTGTTAGAATATTATTTTTTCATATTATTATTGTTTTGAGATTTGAAAATTTTGAATTGCTTATTATATTTTATATGTAAAATTTTAAAAAATTGTAATAATAAGATCGATGAGATGAAATATTTTTTGTATCTAAACGGGATATTGACAAATGTAACTAAAAATTCCAAAATTTAAGATGAAGATTGACATTGTTTTGTAGTAGAAATTACAGATATGGAAAAAAAAAAGTATTTTTTGGGTATAATGTTTTGCAGCCACAAATTAATACAAAGTAGTTAAAAAAAAAAAAAAAAACAAAACAAAATGCTCGAGAGTCTAGACCATATTGGTATGATCATGTGGTAAATAACATTACTGTGTTGACCACCTCATTAATTACTGTGTAATTAACAAAAGCTAGGAAGCTGCAAACCTGGTAAAGATGAGGTGGCCCTTGCAAATGACTTGTACTTGACACGAGACAGGTGCAGTTTTACACACATAGTTCGCTTTCTTAGACCCCAGTTCCACTACTTTTCTACAAAATGGAGCAGTAATGAAGCTATATCAATCCAAATGTCAAAGCATGCACATGATCATGCTGAATAAAACCAGAGAGAGACATTTCAGCCTCTACAAAATCTTCAAAAATCTCAGGCAGCAAGTTTTCACATCAGAAGTGTGTTTAGTATGGGATTTACAGAAAGATCTAAATCTTTGCATAATCTAAAAATAGGAAAATACTTTAACTGTAAAGGAATTACACAAAAATAAACTAACAAACTGATGGTTTGATATGATATGTCAAATTGTAAAGTAGTTTTAACGAATTTCATAAAATCACATCAATTTATGAATTTGTTTTGTGTAATCTCTTTGTATCTGTAGCAGTTCTCTAAAGAGACAAAAAAGAAGACACAAGAAAGAGTATCCAATTACAATATTTGACAATATTCTTAATTACCTTCTATAGTGATTGGCCGATGTTGATCCTATGACAAGCTTCCTGATCCCATATTTAGAGATGAGTTTTAGGATTCCCTCCCTAATAGAGTGCATTTCAATGGTTTCCGTTTGGGCCTGTACCTATATTATTTTGAAACACCACAGAAAAGAGGTCAGAAAACTCAGCACTTATTAGATGTTCCAATCGAGAAGAATTAAAGATGCACAGAAGAATTTATACCCCCTTTTGTTGGCAGAAAAGAAAGTATTCCGTCACGATTGCATGCATAGTTTCCAGGCGTTCTCTGACGACCTTCCTTTCAATCATTAAGCTTCGCACTGAAGTACATGAAGAGAAGACGACGACTCAAATAACTCCAGAACTTCATAAATAATTAATACATGTGCTTTGGAGTGGGATCGTCGACGGTCATGTGGACTCCAAGTCCAACCTGAATGTTAATTCGGTTTATGTTCATCAAGTATTTTCAAAGATAGATATAAATAACTTGCCTAAAGGGAACAGCTTTGCGGGCTTGTGAACATGAATGATGCAAATCCTGCTTCCTACGTTGTTCTCTAAAGCCCAAGACAGGATTGATTTGCAGTCTTCCACATCTTTTCCCACCGCAACGTATGTGATCATATCCTGATCAGCCATGGAATCTCCTGAAGTGATCTTATGCCTGCTACTCGCCATATATATATATATATATATATGTATGCACTTCCTTTTTTGTGGAAAGCACAAAAGTCCGACTTGCAGCCAGAAAGCATGTAACATTTCAAAGACTTTTGTAATTCAAATTAGTCTGAACACATTTTCTACTTAACTACAAAACTCTCAATAGGACTTGTTTGGATTAAAAAAATATTCTCAATTCATTTTATTTTATCTAAAAATTATAACTTTTCTATACTTTCAAATAAAATATAATAAACAATTCAACTTTTTCAAATCTAAAAATAAAAATAATATTCTAATAATATTTTATTCAGTTTTTACTTCTCATCATCTCATTTCATCTTATCTCAACTTAACTCAATTCACTATTCAAACTTTACAATTTTGCTTAGTAAAAACTTGTGTGTTAAGTACTTGTGCCAACATACATTTTTCTCAAAAATTATTTTTATATCCATAAAATATATAACTAATACATTTTAAAATATTAATGAGATTTATAAAATATTACTATTCATATATAAACTCAGATAATCTGAAATGATCTCAACATCAAACATATATATATATATATATAAAGAAAAAATAATAATAATCAAAGACCAAACCGAAGAAACTGTATGTGTGCGTAGAATCTGAAATCGTCAAAAGTCGTATGTGCTA